>JARYGA010050407.1:0-35375 GCA_030545235.1 Helianthus tuberosus | reverse complement strand
GTATGAAAGTTAAATCATTGAGATGTCCCGTTTAAAATGTCTTGTTTGCTTAAAGCCTTTGGGGGGTTAATGACCATGTCCCGGATATCCTTGGCATCATTTTACGAATTGGCCACGACCTAAGCACGGGGTGTAGGCGTACACCCGTCAGTGCCTAAATAAATAATGTGGTGTGTCTATTGATCTTTAACCCGGTCTGCGGATCTGGCTACTGAACGCATAAGGAACATGTAATTCTTTTACAAGATTATATTCAAATAATTATCCCAAGTTTTAAAAAGTTTGTGCCACGTGCATTCAAATCAATTTTATTAGACCTTTCAAAATGAGTCGGTTGATTGTATTTACCAGTGTAAACTGACGTATTTTCCCAAAAAGGTTAAGTGCAGGTACTACGCGAACTAGGCTGGCTTTCTCCTAGCGTCCACAATAAGTCTCGCAAGCTTGAATGTCAAAACTGTTGAACAATATTTCCTTTTTATTTTGATCCACCTGTGGATTTATTTTCAACTGTTTGTGATACTTGATATTACAATTATATTCGGTTGAAATATATCTATCTTTTGCTTCCGCTGTGCATATTAAATATTGTGTTGCTTGACCATGATGATATCAACTACGTCATGATACTCCCCACCGGGCCCACCGGTAATACGTGGAAATATCGGGGTGTGATAGGTTGGTATCAGAGCCAACATTGAGTGAATTAAACACTAGCCTTTTGTGTTTAATCTCAATGACACAATTGCACATTCCTAAATTTTCGAGTCTAGACAAAGAACTTAGGACAAATCCAAATTTTGTTTTTAAATTTTAACTTTGTCCTTTATATTTCTTGTTGTATCTTTTATTTGTGTTGACAGGATTAATATGCCTCCAAGATTTAGAAGAGGAGGACGAGGTAAGGGGCCGATCACCACCCCCAACGATCACGAAGCCGGGCCTTCTCACCGGCGAGCTCCTTCCAATACTATGAGTGCCGATCCTCAGGGGAACTGGAGGACCCATACGGAGCCCGCTAGACGGTCTGTCTCGCACAGCTCAACACCTTCCTATCGTCATTCCTTTGGGCTGCATTCGGAAAACGAGCCCAATAACCCACAGCCTTCATATATACCTCTCCAGCGATCCCTTTCGCACAATTCATTTGGCAACCCCACTCCTGTATTTCAGGGCCGGTTTAACCCGACAAACTATATTCAAGAACCAGTGGGTTTTAAGTTTAACCCATTGGGATCGGAGGATCACTTTTCCGGCGATCACGCCATGGATATGGATGAGGACACCGACCCTATGGAACCACCGATGGG
This sequence comes from Helianthus tuberosus, assembly GCA_030545235.1. NCBI lineage: Eukaryota > Viridiplantae > Streptophyta > Magnoliopsida > Asterales > Asteraceae > Helianthus > Helianthus tuberosus. Next base: position 34,065 of record JARYGA010050407.1, on the reverse strand, counting down.
AACCCCCACACACCTTATTGAGGTCTCTGATGGTTCATCCTTCCACGGATCACCCTATGGTGGTCCAGACAGTTTCAAAGCAAGGTTTAACCAGCATGAATGGTACTTCACACCTTCTCACCATTCATCACCTCACCAGCAGCAGCAGCAGCAGGATCCCTCTGGGGATTCACGTTTCGTGGCTGTCACGCCACCGCCTCCACCGCCGCCAGTTCATCTAGCACCTCCAGAACCACCAAGGCGTATGAGAACGGGCGCACGTATATCTGCGCGAGGAGGGGATTTTCACTTCAGCACCCCCATCACTCAAGTGGCAGTCACTACCCGCCACTGCATGAAGACCCACAGATGGGTGGGCCCTCAAACCCAATTCCAGAGGTGAGTTCTGCACTAGTTTCATCACAGCCGCCACCAATGGGTTTTGGTAACCCGATTCCTACGTACGCTGGGTCAACAGCGTACAACCCGTTTGAGCAGACGGCTCACACAAACTATAACTATGCTGAAGACCCTTACCAAGTGGCATCAAACTACCTCGCCCTTCATCCTGAAGGACCATATGGAACCCCTTGGGGAATGGGATACTCAACTCATGGGTATCAAATACCTGTACGACCTACGATTCGGCAACAGTCGCAGCCACCGCGATTCTCCCCACCAGAACAGGAGGAAATCCTCCAAAGACTAAGTCGTGTGGAACATGAATTCCAAGAAGAACGCAAGAACAACAGGGGATTCCTCAAGGGCCTAGCAAGCTTGTTGAAGGGGAAGAAGAAGAGGGATCATTAAATCCTTACATGTATTGTTGTATTTCCTAGTTTTCAATTAAGTCCCTGCGTGGACATTCATCTTTGTATTTAGTCCCTGCGTGGACTTGTCTTTCTAGTCCCTGCGTGGACATCTGTTTTAGTACTTGGTCCCTGCGTGGACTTGTATTTCGGTTTGGCCCCTGCGTGGGCAAGTTGTTCTGTTAAAAAGTCCCGTTTAGGGCAATGTGTAATCCTTTTTAATATTTAATGGAATGTTAAGATTATAAATTTCACTTTTGTCATTATATGCATAAATATATGAAATAAATGAATCAAAATCATTCCTTTTAAAATATACCTGCCTATTTAAATATTAAATGAGAATCTTAAAGGTATAACCTAGCATGCATGTCATTATAAGACTTGGCCAAGATGGTAAGACCTGTTTAAAAGATTCGGATCCCTGTTAATATCTGAAAACATGGTAACACTACTGGTAGACGTGATTCGTTAAAAATCACACACATCATTCTTATAAAAGGATTCTTCAAAAGATTCCTAACCTAACTTAATGATATATAAATCATTGGGTTTAAACCATCCAATAGGATGATCATACGCTGACCATCCATTGGTGATGTAGTGCCTACGGGCCATACTCATTGTCCTATAAGACAAAAGACAGTAGTAGTCTACGACTCCCTGTCAGAAAAAGGTAAAGAACTATGTTCAGACCTTCATGCCTTGATTCTCTGAAATCCTGGCTTATGATTTAAAAATGTCCCTGTGACTAGGCATTTTGTGCCACTAATAATACTGTTATTGGTTTTTTTTATAATTAGGATAAATTATAATAAAAATCCTAAATAAATGTGAGTAACAAATTAACCAAATATGGTCTATGTTTACCATGGTTGATGAATAGCCCTAAAAGGCAATTCCATAATAAACTCCCAAATAAATTATTGTCAATATCTTATGTAACAGTTCAAACCACAATGGCTGACTCGGATGAGATCAATAGTCACCCTAGGGAGGATCATGGTAATACCCGAATTAACATCGCGGGTGAAGAACTACAAGCATTGATAGACAATGCTGTTACAAAGGCAATAGAGCGGCAGTATAATGAATATAGCGGGAATCGAAGTAGGACCCTATCTGCATCGCATTTAAAGCCTAAGACTCATTCTGAGGCTCACAGCAAGCCACCATCCAAGAAGGAAGAGCCAAAGAAAGGCGATGACGATCGTCACTCTTCTAATCAGCAAAGTGTCCCATCTCAAACGATCGTACTGAATCAAGGACCCCGTGATAAGGGTTGCTCCTACAAGTATTTTGTTTCCTGCAAACCCAGGGATTTCACTGGGGAAAAAGGTGCCATAGACTGCATGACATGGTTGGATGAGATGGACACCCTGGTTGATATCAGAGGGTGCGCTGATAAGGATGTGGTAAAGTTCGTGTCTCAATCGTTCAAAGGTGAGGCCTTAGCCTGGTGGAGATCGTTGGTTCAAGCTACCGGGAAGATTCCACTGTACAATATGACATGGGAACAATTTGTTACCCTCATCAAGGAGAACTACTGTCCTCAGCATGAGGTCGAGAAGATTGAGTCGGATTTTCTGTCATTGGTAATGAAAAATCTGGATTGCCAAGCTTACCTTACGAGCTTTAATACAATGTCAAGGTTGGTTCCTTATCTGGTGACCCCGGAACCCAAAAGAATAGCCTGTTTCATTGGGGGTTTAGCCCCAGAGATTAAGGCGCGTAAAAGCCTCTCGGCCAGCTACATTCAGGTCTGCAGCTGATATATCCTTGTCCCTCACACTGGACGCGGTCAGGCAGAGATCGCTGAGGAACACGGATGCCGAGAAACGGAAGCGTGAAGATGAAAATTCACGAAGGTCAGACAAGAAGCACCGGGGAAACAATGACCACAGGAAGGGGTCTGGTACTAAGAAGTATGGGCATCAATCTGGAGATAAACCCACGTGTAAGATTTGTCAGAAGCACCACTTTGGGAGGTGCAGACTTGACTCAAAATCCCAATCTCAGCCGAGGCCTTGTGGGATTTGCAAATCTTCGGAACATAAGACCCTAGAGTGCAAGAAGCTGAAGGACGCAACGTGCTACAGTTGCAACGAAAAAGGGCACATTAAGACAAATTGCCCTAAAAATGCAAAGAAAGCTGATGAAGGAAAGAAGACCAATGCTAGGGTCTTCAGGATGGATGCAAAGGAAGCTGTGCAGGACGACAATGTGATCACAGGTACTTTCCTTATAAGTGATGTTTATGCAAGAGTGCTATTTGATTCAGGAGCTGATAAATCATTTGTAGATAATAAGTTTTGTAAGTTACTGAATTTGCCTGTTAAAACCTTAAGTGTGAAGTATGAGGTGGAATTAGCAGATGGCACCTTAGAAACCGCCTTAACCATATTAGATGGATGTTTCATATCCATTAAGAACCACTCTTTTCCTTTGTCCCTACTTCCTTTGAAATTAGCCGGTTTCGACATAGTTTTGGGTATGGACTGGTTATCTCATAACCAGGCCCAGATTGTCTGCAATAAGAAGCAAGTGGTGATCAAGACTCCGTCTGGTGAGTCACTTACCATTCAGGGAGATACCCAGTATGGACTGCTCGAGCAAGTATCTATGCTTAAGGCCTCTAAGTGTTTGAAGAAGGGTTGTGTCATCTACATGGCACAAGTGACTATTGATGAGCCGAAACCCAAGATTGAGGATATCCCCATCATTTCTGAATACCCTGAAGTTTTTTCTGAAGAACTACCTGGTTTACCACCAGATAGACAAGTAGAATTCAGAATTGACATTATCCCTGGAGCAGCACCAGTAGCAAGGGCGCCTTATAGGTTGGCACCAACAGAGATGAAGGAATTGAGAACACAACTAGATGAATTGCTAGCCAAGGGTTTCATTAGACCTAGTTCGTCCCCTTGGGGAGCACCAATCTTATTTGTCAAGAAGAAGGATGGATTGATGCGTCTGTGCATCGATTACCGTGAGCTTAATAAGGTCACTATCAAGAATAGGTATCCTTTGCCCAGAATCGACGATCTGTTCGATCAACTTCAAGGGGCAAGTTACTTCTCTAAGATTGACTTAAGGTCAGGCTATCATAAACTGAAGGTTAGGGATGAAGATGTACACAAAACTGCATTTAGGACTCGTTATGGTCACTACGAGTTCCTAGTGATGCCTTTTGGGCTCACTAATGCACCTGCCGCATTCATGGATCTCATGAATCGCGTCTGCAAGCCCTACTTGGATAAATTCGTCATCGTCTTCATCGATGCCATTCTCATCTACTCAAAGAACCAAGCTGACCACGAGAAACACCTCCACTGCATTCTGAAACTGCTTCATCGAGAAAAGCTCTACGCCAAATTCTCTAAGTGTGAATTTTGGCTTCGTGAAATCCAATTTCTTGGACATGTGGTTAGTGAACGCGGAATCCAAGTAGATCCCGCTAAGATTGAAGCTGTCATGAATTGGCAAGAGCCACGCCCACAGAGATTCGCAGTTTCTTGGGATTGGCAGGATATTACAGACGTTTCATAGAAAACTTTTCAAGGATTGCTGCACCCCTAACTTCTTTGACTAGGAAGAATATTAAGTTCAACTGGGGACCGAAGCAACAAGAATCTTTTGATATCCTTAAGCAGAAGCTAAGCAATGCACCTGTGTTAACATTGCCTGATGGAATAGAAGAGTTCGTAGTATATTGTGATGCATCACACACCGGGATGGGATGTGTGCTTATGCAGAAAGGCAAAGTTATTGCCTATGCTTCACGACAGTTAAAGGTGCATGAAAAGAATTACACCACCCATGATTTGGAGTTGGGTGCCGTTGTATTTGCACTAAAGCTATGGAGGCACTATTTATATGGTACCAAGTGTGTGATCTATTCTGATCACAAGAGCCTCCAGCACCTGTTTAACCAAAAAGATTTGAACATGAGGCAACGACGTTGGATGGAAACTTTGAATGATTATGACTGTGAGATAAGATACCATCCCGGCAAGGCGAATGTAGTCGCCGATGCCTTGAGTAGAAAGGAAAGGGTGAAACGCATCAGAATCAATGCCAAGAGCATTTAAATAAAGAATAGTTTGAATGAAAGGTTGTTAGCTGCACAGAGGGAAGCTGTGCTGGAAGCTAACTATCGTAATGAAAAGCTAGGAGTAACCGAAGAACAGTTATCTCATGGAAAGGATGGAATTCTGAGGTTAAATGGACGAATATGGGTTTCGGTATATGGAGGACTTCGAGATGTTATCCTCCAGGAAGCCCACAGTTCTAAATATTCCGTTCATCCTGGAGCTGATAAGATGTACCAGGATTTGGAAAGCAAATTTTTGGTGGATAGGCTTGAAGAAGTCTATAGCTACCTATGTAGCTAAATGTTTGACATGTGCGCAAGTCAAAGCTGAACATCAGAAGCCGTCAGGTTTACTACAACAGCCTGAACTTCCACGTGGAAGTGGGAAATGGTGACAATGGATTTCATCACCAAGTTGCCAAAGACAAGGAAAGGAAATGATACTATATGAGTGATAGTGGATAGACTGACTAAGTCAGCACATTTCCTACCCATTAAGGAGACTTATAGCTCCGACATGTTAGCCCAATTGTACGTAGATAAGATAGTATCTCTACATGGCGTACTAGTGTCTATTATCTCTGACCGAGATACTAGATACACATCACATTTTTGGAAAAGTTTCCAACAATCCTTGGGCACACGCTTAAACTTCAGTACGGCTTACCATCCTCAGACGGACGGCCAGAGTGAGCGTACTATCCAAACTTTGGAGGACATGCTTCGTGCATGTGTGATTGACTTAGGTGGTAGTTGGGATAACCACCTGCCATTAATCGAGTTCTCAAACAACAATAGCTATCATACGAGCATCAAGGCCGCGCCTTTCGAGGCCTTGTACGGTAGAAAGTGCAGAACGCCCGTTTGTTGGGCGGAAGTTGGAGATAACCAACTGACAGGACCTGAAATAGTCTTTGAAACGATGGACAAGATTGTCCAGATTCGTGACCGTCTCAAAGCTGCCAGGGATAGGCAGAAAAGCTACGCAGATCTAAAGCGTAAACCTCTGAAATTCGAGGTAGGTGATAAAGTGTTGCTTAAAGTATCACCCTGGAAGGGAGTGATGCGATTTGGTAAGAAAGGAAAGTTAAGCCCGAGGTACATAGGATCATTCGAGATCATCAAATATGTCGGATCAGTTGCTTATAAGTTAAATTTGCCTGAAGAGATCAGTGGAATTCACAATGTATTCCACATCTGCAATCTGAAGAAATGTTTCGTGGATGAATCACTAGTCATACCACATACAGATGTGCACATAGAAGAGAGCTTGAAGTTTGTTGAAAAACCTATGTCGATCGAGGATCGACAGGTTAAGAAGCTTCGAAGGAAGCATGTACCGATTGTAAAGGTTAAATGGGATGCCCGTAGAGGTCCCGAGTACACGTGGGAGGTAGAGTCCACAATGAAAGAAAAGTACCCTCATTTATTTCAGTAAATCTCGAGGTTGAGATTTCTTTTAAGGGGGTGAGGATGTAACATCTCGAAAATTCACGTCCTATAATGTATTGACACGTATCATAAGCTTGAACGTGTGAAAGAATACTCTAGAGGGACTAAAGTTGACAAACATGGAAAGTATGTGAATATAAGGGTTCAAAATGTCAACAATGGATAAATATACTTTACAATAACCCTACTTGATGCTTATACCCTTAAACGAATGAATCATGGATCATACGATGCTAATTGTGAAGTGAGAGATTACAAACTACAGGGGTTAAATGTGTCAACATGTTTAAGGTATACCTCTGAGTGACCTTTTAGCAAACCCGAAGCTTTGTAACAATTAATTATTCTCACTAGAATACATGATAAAAATTTCACCAAGTTTCGTTATCGTAAGAGAAAGTTATGATAAAATTCGTATGCGAGGGGTTAAAAGTGTCAACGATGAAGTTTATGACTTTTCGGGTGATAACAAAGTTAACCAAGGACTTAACAAAGTGGGTATAAGTCTTGAAGCCCTTATAAGTCAATTTGGAGGGCTCATAATGCAAGAAATAAAGTCGAAACAACTTTTTATGGACCAAGGACCAAAACATAAAAATCTGAAAGTTTGATTTGGATCAGAGGGGGCGTTGCGCGACGCGAAGGACCCCTAGGGGACCTACGCGTGACGCGAGGGGTCCTCTGATGCTGAAAAACATGGCTGATGTCTGCTATGTCCATTGTAACCGACTTACTTTGCCTTTTCTCAACACCAAGGGCTGCCTAGGCTTGCTTTTAGACCTTAGGGACACTTGTGGGTGATCCATGATTAGTTATAGCATGATTTGTCAAGATCACAAGCAATTAAATGCACTATATAAAGCCCCATTGGTTGCAACCTTGATCATTCACTCACAACTCATCTTCTGATCATCTCTGGAGCTCAAGAGCCTTCTCTAAGCATCTCTGGTCATGCATTAGACTTTGGTAAGTATCCTTGACCTTCCTTAATTGAGTTTTACTTAGTTATTAGCTTAAAAGTCAAACCATCGTAATTAACGTTTGACTTAGCGATTAATCATTAATGGTCCAATGATTAGTCGAATCAAAGGTAGTTATAAGTTGGTAATTATGTGGGCAATAAACCCTTAAAAGGGCACCCTCTGATTCCCACTCTAACTAGGACTTATGTCGGGTCAAAGTTGTTTATAAAAAGTCAACAGGACCATAATTTTCGAATTAATGCATAATTAACAATGTAGGTAACGTGTAACCTATTTTATCACTCTTATAACTTAGTAATAAATGTAAGAACATGTCTAAGCATGTTCGACTCGACATTTTTCTGTTTAGACCCGGTTAGGAACCGAAAGTCGCAAAACTTTGACTTTTTCTTTGACTTCAGTTCTGACCCGTTTTAGATGGGTTTAGAAATGCCTTAGAGCCCCCTTAGGACCAGGCTACATGATGGTATAACCCTCTGTGATTGGTTCATTGATTGTCCGTTTCGTTTACATGTTTCCGTTAATTGCCTAATGTTGACCAATATGCCCTTTTGACCATAAAACGAGAATTTTGGAAATATGAAAGGACAATAATCTTTATTGCTGATTTATAAACATGTCCCTAAAATTTTACATCAGTTTGAGGTCTAGATTAGGAGTTATGCTCAATAGCGTAATTAGAACGCTTTTTAGTAAATTAACGGCGTCGTTAGCATAACGCCTATCTAAGCCCAATTTTTGACACCAAACCTTTCACACACTGATGTAATATAATATTTTAGAATTTTTGAAGATTTTTAATTATTTTTAACCTGCACATAACCTAAGGTTATGGCGTTGATTCGGTAAATACCGATTATACCCTTTTTGTTTATAAAATGAGTTCTACATAGTATTTTGACACCAATCCAATTGCTACTGATTTTATATGATAAATAAAGTATTTTGAACTTTATAACCTGATCAGAAAACTCAGATTTCCTGTATAACCCGGAAATCGCTTAAAACGTCTTTTTACGCGTATTAAACACCTAGTATGTATTTAAAACCATTTTGTCATATAAGACTTATAACCAACTGATATGACCTATTAAAATAAGTTATTTTACTGATGTATTCGGACCCGAATCTCAGAATTTCATTTAATCTCTTTTATAACCTTTAAAATGACCAAAATACCCCTACGGGGCTTATAATGAGATTAAACTCGTTTTGGGCATGATGGAAGGTATCCTACTGATATCCCAACATATTTAAGACATATTAACTTTGGAAACCTGTATACGACCCTTATGGACACCCGTTACGCCTCTTGCGCGTTCGGTTCGGTTTATGTAACTAGTTTGCATAAATTAGCCGAAACGGGTCAAACCTTATCGTTTTTATCTCAAAATCCAGAATGTGTTTAGTTTACCCATATTATACAAGTCTTCAAACTTGTCAGGTCTAAACCACATTCTATTCCGGTCTTCGTTTAATCACGTGTTCGATCCGTATCTTCCTTTAAAACTAACCGGTCTAAGCTTAAGCTTAACTAAAGACCGTTAGGATTCTAATAGGTTATTATAAACCTTCATTCCAGAATAGGAGACCCGGTAATAGCTACACGCACTTGCTATTTGTGATTGATACTTGCAAAGGTAAATACTTTTAACTTATTTTCTCTATACGGGCTTGGAGTACGGTATATAAAATACCGGTTGGTCAGGCATTGAATCTTTAATTGTATGAAAGTTAAATCATTGAGATGTCCTGTTTGAAATGTCTTGTTTGCTTAAAGCCTTTGGGGGGGTTAATGACCATGTCCCGGATATCCTTGACATCATTTTACGAAATGGCCACGAGCTAAGCACGGGGTGTAGGCGTACACCCGTCAGTGCCTAAATAAATAATGTGGTGTGTCTATTGATCTTTAACCCGGTCTGCGGATCGGGCTACTGAACGCATAAAGAACATGTAATTCTTTTTCAAGATAATATTCAAATAATTATCCCAAGTTTTAAAAAGTTTGTGCCACGTGCATTCAAATCAATTTTATTAAACCTTTCAAAATGAGTCGGTTGATTGTATTTACCAGTGTAAACTGACGTATTTTCCCAAAAAGGTTAAGTGCATGTACTACGTGAACTAGGCTGGCTTTCTCCTAGCGTCCACAATAAGTTTCGCAAGTTTGGATGTCAAAACTGTTGAACAATATTTCCTTTTTATTTTGATCCACCTGTGTATTTATTTTCAACTGTTTGTGATACTTGAATATACAATTATATTCGGTTGAAATATATCTATCTTTTGCTTCCGATGTGCATATTAAATATTGTGTTGCTTGACCATGATGATATCAACTACGTCACGATACTCCCCACCGGGCCCACCGGTAATACGTGGAAATATCGGGGTGTGATAAAACCCCAAATCTTACCTTTACCATCTTCCATGTATACTGGCTTATCTTCTCGATTCATCCGCCAGCAAAGGCTAATACCAGCACCAACCAGGGCTTTCTCTGGCAGAGCAATTGACGGAACGTCCTTTAAGTCTTGGTACTAAGTTTCTAAAAAAAGGAGTCTGTATAGTCTCCGGTACAACATCTTCTTTACCCCTGAAAGACATCTTCATCGGAATTACACCGGCTTTAATATAAAAGATTTTAGGTTTCCAGTCATGAAAAGATTTCGGGGGTTGCAGCAAAATCTTCTTTGCTGAAGCACGTTGGACAAAGGAATAGAAGCCCTGTGAACAGGGCATTTGGTGAAATACTCGGAAACGATTAACCGTCGGCTCGATATGCATCGACCGGCAAACGAATTCGAAGTGACGCACCCGAACCATCCCAATAGGATGCATTTGGGAAATATGAAACTTGTAATATGAAAGGATTTCAATAAAGAACTTCGTTATAGGCAATCAAAAATTGCCTACAGAGAAAAAATCCCAAAAGAGAGTAATATACTCGGCTGGAGCATCTGCCGCCGTCTGACCCTCATCAGGGTATCGAGCGCCCCAACTGTCAGGGAACCTAAAATTCCGAACCATACCGTCAAACGTCTCTCGGGGCCATTTCAATGGTGGGAGGCCAGCAGTCATCTCTTCAGAAGAATTCTCGTGGCGTTCTCCGGTAGACATAAAAAGGGGAAATTACAAGTTTCTTCAAAAACATAACAAGTAAGACGAAGGAAGAATCAAGGGCAGATAATAAGCAAATAAACACCAAAAAAGAGGTTTATATAGTAGCCGCCATAAATGACCTAGAAAATTGAAGTAGCCCCTTTTTCGGAGAAAACACGGTTATCAAAGCGTCAGTAAACACCCACACGCGCGCGTGAAAGCGACGTTTGACATTTGACAGCCTGTCATGAAAACGTCACACGTCAACAGGCAGAATAGTACTCCTACGGCCTACCTGCCATGGATCACATTTTTTTCAAAATTTGAAATCATTAAAAAAGTATCTTCTCCAATACGATTTCCAACATTTTCGCGCCAAAAAACTCCACACAGCAAAAAACACCCATCTCTCATAGTCTAGTGCTCCACTTATTTGCATAAGAGCAACATTAGACTGGGGGACTTGAAGGGGTAAGGTCCCAAAAACCTCGCGCAAGTGATTTGGACCATACCACAACTTCAGCCACAATAAAACCTCTTTCAAGGAACCTTGGCGGTAGCGCACTGGTTCTAAAAAAGAGAACTTAGAAGAAAGCAATCTCGAACATCCGCGCGCCAAGATAAAGATAACATATCCTTGCGCAAGCTCTCATGCAACAGAGAGGATAAAATCCTAACAACAAATGTTACTCAGACTTGAACAAAAATAACTCTTCTGTCACAACAGAATTAACATAAGGAAGAGCCACATAGGATTACAGCTATAATTCTTCTAGAAGGTCTCATCGTGCACAAACCATTCGGTTATAACCGAATGGCCATGTGGCATCATCTGAGCATCCCTCAAGATCACGGTGATGGCACTAACTTGGAGAAGGATCCACACTCACGCACTTTTCACGTGGCATATCCCCAGCCGTTGATCATGTCCACGATCCGTGTGCACACACATCCCGTTAGTGATTAACGGTGGAGAAAGTAACCGCTTACGGAAATTACTTTCTGTTATCTCTCCCGTCAACAGATTTTCCCGCCCAAATTCGGTTATAAATAAGACAACTCAGGTATCAATTTCTCAAGTTACATTCACTTCACTCTCAATACTACTTCATCTTCTTCATCATCAAACCTGTACCTATTCTCACGCCGGAGGGTGGTGATGTGCGATAAAGTGTTATATATATTAGGTGTATATTTTAAGCCCCTTTAACACTTATTTTTAGCCAAGTTTTAAATTTATAAAACACGATATTTTACTAACACTAAACACACATATGGGCAAGTGCACCCATCGTGAGCGTAGTATAGCGTTGGTAAGATACCGAGGTCGTCCAAGGACACAAGAGCTTTTAGTACCGGTTTATCCTCAACGTCTAATCAAAATAAAAAGTTTAGAAAAAGGTTTTAAACTAAGAAAAATAAAAACTAACTAAAATGCTGAAAATAAAAATAAAATAAAAACAGAAAGACAAGATGAATCACTTGGTTCTGACTCGTATCTAGTATAACCTTTGATTATTTCCGCACTTTTGCACATAATTAAGAGATTACCTTAGTTATTGTAGTAGGCCCCTCTTTTGAAGGTGACGTTACCCTCACCCCAGTAGTTTGAGTCAGCAAGGATACAATCTTAAAAGGGTGGATTATTGGAAGATAATGAATTAAGTTATTAATGCAGTATTATGGTAGGCCCCGCTTTTGGCGGTGACGTTACCCTCGGCTAAGTAGTCTGAGTCAGCAGGGATACAGTCCTAAATAGCCGGGTTATAGTATTAATAGTAGTTAACTTATGAGGGGATCAAAGAGTTTGGACCCCCGCCATCCAATACCGTGAAGCATTGAAGGAGGTCCTACTAAATTTGACCCAGGTCCATTGCAGGACCTCTAAACGCTGAACAATGGCAAGACCTTTACCAAACCGTTCCCTTAACCCCCGACCAGGTAGCCAACATACCTCCATATAGACCGTGGAGATATGAATAGTGAAAATCTTTTATTTTATATAGACAGTAAAATAATGCCAAGACACCACGGACAAACGATAAGGAAAGATCACCTTCAACATAAGTAACTAGTTATTAAAGTCATTAATACAAAACCAAATAAAAAGTGCAAAAGATTAGAAATAAAAAGTATTATACTAGACACTTTGTCTTCACCAAGTGATGTAAGAGACTTAGGAAAACATAGCCTTGATTGTCAAGAACTCTTACGATCAATCTTGGATCCCGAGACGACTCACACACTCTACGATGGACAATGGATGATGGTGTTGTGATGGTGGTGGGTGGTGGATGAAGTGTGAGAGAGGTGGTGTGCCAAGGGATGAGTTGAAATGGAACCAAGCACTCCTATTTATAGGCTGAACAGAGGGCTGGGCACGACCCCGTGTCTGCTGGGCACGGCCCCGTGCCTGTCTGACACTCTCTCTCTTCATTAATTGTAATTCGCAATTACAATTAATGCGCCTGCTGTACTTTCGCCACGCCCCCGTGTTCACTGGGCACGGCCCCGTGGTGGGCAATAGAAGCTTCTATAGGTTTGTCTTTTCTGCTGCTTCTTGGGCACGGCCCCGTGCTGGCTGAGCACGGGGCGTGTTCAGTCTTCTGCCTTCTCTATTTTGCTTGGGAAGATGCCGTTGAGGGGTCGGGCAATCCACTTATGTTCCTTTTCTTGTATTTATGTTGGATTTAGCTGTCTTTTTGCTTCTTTTGTGTTTTTAAGCTCATTTAATCCTGAAAATACAAAAGGAAGACAAAAACACTCTTTTTCCAATATTAGTACTTAAAAAGGGTTAGTTTTATGCCTTATTTGATGTAATTTATATGTTGCATTTTACACACATCAAATACCCCCACACTTGAACTTTTGCTTGTCCTCAAGCAAAACTCTTTAATATGTGGCTTACACTCCCAAATGGAATGGGTAGAAGAGAAGGTTTTTGGGCTTGTCGTAGAGTGTTGGGAATCCAAGATCTTTTTGGGTTTTATTTTTATCTATTTACAATCCTATTCGTAATGATTTATTTAGAGCATTTCATAGGAGAAATTATTTAGTTGGGCATAACATGCCTTTTTTAAAATTCCATTTATATACAAGTTCACATACCTCACGGGAGAAATCACTCACACTCGGCCGAAGGTGTATTTTTAGTGAATCACTCGAGAGCGGCATGGAACTTATTCCTACCATAAGCTTGCCAAGCAATCAATCCTCCTCCTTTTTAACTTTTATACCTTTGTAAATATCAAGAGGACTTTGTGGGTTAAGGGTTAGGCTTGGGTTAAAGGTAGGTGGTTGGGATATTGGTTAGTGGTTAGTAGAAAAAGGGCGAAAAGCGTAACAAGTGTCGGTTTTCGTAAGACTTTCTATTTTTGTAACTTTTTATTTTGATGAAGCTTTTATTCAAACAAAGTTATTTTTGATGAACTTGTTTGTTTCTTTTTGCTTCATCATCAACACAATTTTTTTTTTTTTGAACGATCATACGAAAAAAAACTGAACTTGTTACTAAAACAAAGGGTTAAAAATAAAAAGGTTTTGGCGGGTAAAAGGGTTTTTGGTTTGGGTGATGAAATGAAAAGGTTTAGGCTCAAAGGGGCTAACTAGGGGGATTTTTGGGTAGGTGGTAAAAGAAAAAGAAAAATAATGGTGTAGAAATAAAAAGGGGTTAGTCCTAATGCCTCCATCATTTACTTACTCGGGTTTAAGTTGATAAGGACCGGGAATGTATCGTCATGGCAAGTTCTAGAGTTGTAAGAACCAAGCGGCTATTCACACAAGAAACGAAAAATGAGCATTTAGTCTAAAGATGTAAATTTGTATGCTCAATAAAGGCTCAACACTCACTTTTGTGGGAATGGGTTTTTATGTGATCAAGTATATATAATCAAATTTTAACTAAGTTTGCCATGCCTTTTCATAATTTTCTTATGTTGGTTCTTTTTATCACTACGCTATCGGTTGTAAATTTGTAAAAAATATAACCTTTTTGAGAACTTGAATTTCCCGAGTTAAACCTAGACAAGAAAAAAAATGAAATTTTTGAAAAAAAATTTGGGGTGATTAGCGGTTCCAATAGAGTTTTGTGTAAGGCTTGTATTTAGGACTTTGCAAAATTCAAGGTTTTAGCATCCCCCCCACACTTAAATTACACATTGTCCTCAATGTGTCCCAAAAATAAATTTTTAGGTTGATTAGATGTGTAAAATGGTGTTAAAAAGCAAAAATTTTGTGTTACTGGGCGCTGAACACGGCCCCGTGTTGTCCGGGCACGGCCCCGTGTTCAAGTGCCAGTAACAAAATTAAAACAAGAGAAGCAGAAGTCTGGACACGGGGGCGTGTCGGGTGAACACGGCCTGTGTCCAGTTACCTGAACTGGGCGTTTTTCTGCAGGGGGTTCAGCACGGGGCCGTGTTGGTTGGACACGGCCCATGTTGAACCTTCTGTAATGGAGAGAACTGTCGGGTTGCCTTGTTCTTGTGCATGGGGTCATTTTTCTCGTTTCCCTTTTCATCCCTTACCACCATGAGTGTGTTTATTTATTAAAAACCATCCAAACTTTAAAAACCATCATTTCATTGCAATCATAGAGAGACCTTACATAGTCTTAATTAAGATAAAATAAAAACTTAACTAAATAGGTCAGGAGGTACACGAGGTTATCATAAAGAGTTCTACTATTCTAAGAAAATTTCGAGAATAGTTTCCCGATATAGTAGGATTTTTAGCCGAAGGTTTTCTTCCCTAAACGTTGTTTAAAGCCATTCTTCGATTTCCCTAGGAAGGAAGAATGCGGCTTCATTTTCCTCCGCAATTGGTGGCTGAGGGGGAACATTCACCGGGATTCCTTGCACCACTCTTCGCGGAGGCTCCTGGTGCATGGCGTACCATTCGGCCGGAATGACAACTTCGGGCACCACGTTCCACGCCCTTTGGGTTATCATAGGAACCAAAGGCGAGGAGGCGAGAAGGTTTAACCTCTGGTGCAAGAGGTTTACCTCTCGGAGACAGCCCTCCAGCCCCACTGCTAGATGGTTGATACGGTCGACCAATGCTTCCTCCACTCCCGTCATTTCGTCAATAGCCTCCCTTAGGGCGTAAACAAAGTTCACAAGAGAGTCTTCTGTTGTTGATGACCTCCTCCCTTGTTGGTTACTTCTTGAAGATGATCCGCTTGTTCTGCTTGCCATTTTCTGTGAAAGAAACCGAAGAAAGCTAAATTTTTACGAAACATTTCCTCAGACACGGCCCCGTGCTCGCTAAGCACGGCCCCGTGTCCATTTGTCTGCATGATTTTAGGCTAAGGAGTCTTGGAGTGTTAAATTATTTTCATAAATTTTAGCTGGCTTTTAGGGTTAGATAATTTAAAATAAAGTTATACAACTAACTTTAAGCAAAAATCCTTAGCAAATAATCTTACAAACTTCACATAGAGGGTTGGAATCATGGGATTTCCAAGCTTCCATGGAGGAAATGTTGAAAAATTTTGAAAGAAGAGGAAATGAATAAAAGTGGAAGGGTCAAGAGGGTCATTGGGAACCTTCTTTTAGCACTTACCTAGGATGGTATGAGTGAAGATCCCAGGAATCTCTGTCAATTGAAGTGGTCAAAAATGAGCAGGAATCAGGCTGCATTTAAAGAAAACGACAGTGCACTGGACACGGCCCCGTGTCCGCTGGGCACGGCCCCGTGTGTAGAGGAAATCCTGACACATTTTGTCCGTATTCTGACAAAATCAGCAGAGAATCTTTTAGGTGAGCACGGGGGCCTGTTGACCTAGACACGGCCCCGTGTCTGGAGGCTGTCTTATGGAGTTTTGTTACTTCTAAGGATCTCGTCGACATCGGGTGGTTCCTTACTGGTTGGAACAACCCCAAAGTGCCTAAGATACCTTAATTGTCCTAGACTAAAGCGAGAACGCAAGAGGTTGTCGGTGAGGGTAATTCCTATTTTTATTCTAGGTGGACAAGTCCAACCCTTTCCCGGGCTCTTGTTAAAGAAGGTGTATGCCGAATCGCTCAGGTCTATGTATGCACCGAACGAAGTCGATGGAGAGTCCTTCACGGCACAATCGACACAGGGACGACTATCGTCCAAGTCTTTGCTAAGTACTAAGGTATTTTCGGGAGCAACGAGGTTGTCGGAATGCGGTTCCAGCATTTCGTTTTGGTCATCGTCTTGGGGTGGATCAATAAAGTCCTTCCTAAGCTCTTTTAACCAATTCAGAATTAGCTCTTCTAGTTGAAATAACTCGTCAAGGAGCATTTCCCCTAGAATATCTGGCTGGGCGCATTCGAGGGAGAAATAGTGCTTATTTTTACTTTCGCCCCACTTAAGGTTATAAGAAGTTGGTGGGTCCATGTAGTGGGGCCTATAATTTAGAAAGTAGCATTCTACTTCTTTATGTTTGCCACCACATAATTGACACCACGCACCATAAGAGTGCCGAAAGTAAAAACAATTACTATCACTCATGTTTATGTCAGAAATTACCAACCGCCGGGATCTAACGGTTCTGTTTTCAGTAAGTGAATCTTGGGCACGGGGGCGTGTTGAGTGAGCACGGCCCCGTGTTCAGCTTACTGTCTGACGTAAAACAGGATTGCCAGTTCCAATGATTTAGCACGGGGGCGTGTTCAGCGGGCACGGCCCGTGCTGAGCTCTGCAGAAGCTAAAAAACTACGAAAAATCTAATAAAAATAAAAAAAATGATTAGGCCGTTGATTCCTAACTTTCTTAAAATCCTTGTGTCCCCGGCAGCGGCGCCAAAAACTTGATGTGCGATAAAGTGTTATATATATTAGGTGTATATTTTAAGCCCCTTTAACACTTATTTTTAGCCAAGTTTTAAATTTATAAAACACGATATTTTACTAACACTAAACACATATATGGGCAAGTGCTCCCATCGTGAGCGTATTATAGCGTTGGTAAGATACCGAGGTCGTCCAAGGACACAACAGCTTTTAGTACCGGTTTATCCTCAACGTCTAATCAAAATAAAAAGTTTAGAAAAAGGTTTTAAACTAAGAAAAATAAAAACTAACTAAAATGCTGAAAATAAAAATAAAATAAAAACAGATAGACAAGATGAATCACTTGGTTCCGACTCGTATCTAGTATAACGTTTGATTATTTCCGCACTTTTGCACATAATTAAGAGATTATCTTAGTTATTGTAGTAGGCCACTCTTTTGTAGGTGACGTTATCCTCACCCCAGTAGTTTGAGTCAGCAAGGATACAATCCTAAAAGGGTGGATTATTGGAAGATAATGAATTAAGTTATTAATGCAGTATTATACGTTTGATTATTTCCGCACTTTCGCCACGCCCCCGTGTTCACTGGGCACGGCCCCGTGGTGGGCAATAGAAGCTTCTATAGGTTTGTCTTTTCTGCTGCTTCTTGGGCACGGCCCCGTGCTGGCTGAGCACGGGGCGTGTTCAGTCTTTTGCCTTCTCTATTTTGCTTGGGAAGATGCCGTTGAGGGGTCGGGCAATCCACTTATGTTCATTTTCTTGTATTTATGTTGGATTTAGCTGTCTTTTTGCTTCTTTTGTGTTTTTGAGCTCATTTAATCCTGAAAATACAAAAGGAAGACAAAAACACTCTTTTTCCAATATTAGTACTTAAAAAGGGTTAGTTTTATGCCTTATTTGATGTAATTTATATGTTGCATTTTACACACATCAGTGGTCACGGAGAGAACCCCTATTCTCCCCGTGACGAGTCTAACGGCTGTTTGTTTAGCAGTTATTATTAGAAGAAGGAGATCATTCACCCCCGAATTAAAGGAGGAGACCTAACCCTTTTATGCAGATTCAAACCCCTTGGTCCAATTGATTCCGATCATTTGAACCAGTGTTTCTTCAGGAGGCTTGTACGAAGTTAATGACAAAGTATAGTGTAAGTAAGGATTCTAGCATGTATGAATTTCTATGCATCACGTATTAAGTATGTATACTGGATTGTTTGTTTGTGTCAAGCGTGTTTGCATGTGATTGTGTGAGTTTAGTAAGTCATAAGTATTGCACCCAAAAGTGTCGAAAAATAAAGGGGGGGGGTCATGTACGCTCACGGTTTGCTAAGCTTCTAAAGTAAACGTGAGTTGATGTGTCGTTGAGGGTGGAGCACCAAAGTTACTCTACATTTCGGAAACAAAGGCTTATGGGTATATGGAGTTCGTAGAGAGCTTGGATTCGGAATTAGTATAGAAAGTATACGTGCACGAAAGTATATCTTGTCTAGATACTCGTTTGGACACTAAGTTTTCATATGTTTTCATGGGTCCTAACTAGCCCATTAGAATCACAAACGAGGAGTCTAGAAATGAAGATAATCTAACCTAAGCCCTTGACATCCATAATCCGATTAGTATCAAGAATTCGGTTATTAGGTATATATTATATATTATATAGTATATGTTATAATTTCTTCCGTCATGTATTATCATGTATGTCAAGCATGGAGGTAGGATGATTTCCATCCATTAAACCTCATTGTATGATTCACCAAAGCACAAACTCATCAACTTAGTTAATGAGTTCGGTTGGTCATGAATGTAAGACTAATTTTCAACTATCTAACTAAAATAACCAAATGAGCAAACTAGATTCGTACATCTCGAGCATGGAAAGTGTTCGTGGACGTGATGTAGCCTTGTCACTTTATGGAAGTTGTTTTTGTACCAAAACATACAAGTGAGGTAGTGGAACAAGTTTGGAGAGGCAATGCTTCCATAGTTTACACATTACGCATACACAAGTCTTCCAACATTGAAGGTTGGAAGCTTGGATGGTTTCAACACTTAGAACATTTTGGGTAGAATTTTAAAGAGGTTTTGAGCCTTATTTCTTGGTGGAAATCAACCACAACACAAACTCACAACTATAAGCTTAGTTGGGAGCATGGTGGGTACAAGATTCCACTAAGTTTCAAGTAAAATATACATAAAATAAAAAGATACATCAAAACATAATTTTTATACTACTTTGAACCTCAAATGTGGTGAGGTTCCACCTTAGTTTGCCATGGCAAACTTGTGGAAACCTTCCTAGAGGTTATCCAAGTAGTTTGAAAGAAGAAAGAAGAAGGAACGTGAAGAAAAGTAAGTGAAAACTCACTTAGAACACTTGAATGTTTTTGCCTTGCTTTGAGATATTTGAGGGGATTAGAGAACCTGAGAGAAAATTAGGTGTGTGGAAAGTGTTTAGAAGGTGGTGGAGGCTTGTATTTATAAGTGGGGATTAGAGAACCTGAGAGAAAATACCCACCACCTATATCTTCTTCTTTCTCATTTCAGCTCCTGCAACACTTCTTGAAGCCTCCAACAATGGCGATGGAGGTTTCATATTTGAAGAAAACGAAGAGAGCCGAATCAAAAGATCCGATTTTCCATCCGGGCTTCTGTTCGGAATTGGCACTTCTGCATTCCAAGTCAATCCTCTATCTTTCCCACTTGATCCCCTCATTATTATAGCTTTTTATGATTTTATCCCATGAAGTTTTACAGGTTGAAGGAGCCTATCTTGAAGACTCAAAATCATTAAGCAACTGGGATGTGTTTTGTCACTCTGGAGGTTAGTATACTACAGATTGATTTTGATTCAAGTGATGAATATTGTATATCGAATCCATCATCATTTTTAATAGGTTGTGGAGAAAATGGGGACAATGGAGATATTGCAGATGATCATTATCATCTGTTCTTGGTTAGTTGGTTAATTACTGTTTATCTAACATTTTTGTTGACATTTTTATATTAGTTTATTTTGTATTTGAATATTTGATTTGTGTTATACAGAGAGACATTGAGGAGATGTATTCACTTGGTTTACAAGCATACAAATTTTCAGTATCTTGGTGTAGAATTCTTCCAAGTATTTTGTCTAATCTTACCATCCCTCAATTACTTTCATTATCTTGTCAAATTTGCCTAATCGTTCGCATTTTCAATTACATATTGTTTTTTAGGAGGAAGGTTTGGTGAAGTTAACCCTGCTGGCATCATGTTCTACAACAAGATCATAGACAATCTCATTCTCAGAGTTGCTATGAACTTGAATTAAAATTTAATTATTTTTTTTAAATCTTACTAGCTTTAAATCCAATATTTATGGATCTTGATTAAAATGAACAGGAATCGTACCATTTGTGACGATTTACCATGCAGAATTCCCTCAAGAGATTGAAGACAGATACGGTTCTTGGCTGAACCCGGAAATGCAGTATGTCTAAAACGCCATTGTTTCATAAATTCTGTTGGCCCAGATGGTTCAAACAATCGTATCAACAAACACGAACATGAGATATTAGGGGGACAAGCCCACGACTCTTTCTATTTAATCAAAAGAACTTATGGACTTACAAAGAAAATAGACAAATAAAAACAATAACCTAGACCCCTATTATAGTACTACTAAACTAGCTCTCCAAGACAATTAAACATTTCCTAAATCAATCACAATATAATCACCTAAAATAAGCCGAACTTTAACTAAAACTAATTATATCAATCTTTCACTTTGGCCCTTCAACTTTCAACTCACACGAGTTTTAGGATTAATTTTCAACATTCCCCCTTATTCCTAAAATTCGGCCCAAAATTTCTTGACTTTGTACCGCCAAGGTCTTAAATCCCAAATAGCACTCTCAACTCTTCAATTTTTGTCATTGAACTTATTTATTCTTTCTTTCAATTGTTTGTAACAAACCTGTTTAACAGGTTCTTCACGTTCATCATTCAAACCATCCACATTCATTTCACATGAAAATTCATTCATCACTTTCTTTTCTTAAACTTTTCTATCTTCAAATATTTGTTGCATCACTTGTTCACTTAACAAGTTCTTTTTCCTCACTTTTCTTTTCTTTCTTTGCTCATCCCAACATTCTTGGCAACTCAACTTCGACCCAAAACTCGCAGCTGGGTTAGTCTTTCTTTTATTATCAGGCCCTGTTGGGTTTTTCTTTCTAACTATTCTTTTGAACTTTTCATTCGATTCAGATTTTTCTTCAACAGATGCTTGACTGTTGACTTTCACATACGATTCTAAATGTGCACTTGCATCCTTCCTTTCATTCGGTACTAGATTTTTTCTCTCATCATCATGATCAGTAGCAGATTTCTTGCTTCATTGCTGCTCACTGATCTTTACAAATTCTTTATCTTTAAGATTGTTTAAGTCAGGAAAACATACCTGAAAATTCACCCCTTTCTCTTCTTCTTCCAAAGCAATTCTTTATTTTTCTTTATTCAATCTTTCCTTTTCTTCACTTACCAAAATAGCTTGCAAAGCTTCTTCTTTCTCTAGAGCTTCCTGAGCTTCTTTCTTACGTGCTTGTTCTTCTTGAACAATCGCATCAGATCTTTCTTTCTCAATGATCTCATCCAATCTTTCTTTCTTAGTGTCTTCTTGAGCTGCTTTTTCCTTTTCTTCCTTTCTTACATGATCAATTCCAAGAAATCGAATCTTCAAGGCACGCCATACTTCTTTAGCATTCATGAGTATGCCAACGTGTACAAAGATGTCTTCCGGTAGGGTTTGACATATGTACCCCAATGCGGTACACATCTTCCTTTCATCTACAACTACGCCGACTGTAGGTTCAATAACATCCCAAAAGCCATAGTCTTTCCTAAATCCTTCCATCTTGGTCGACCATACTTTGTAGTTCGATTTCGTCAATAATGGAACTCCCCCAATCACCATCGTGTCTTTTCTATCTTTCGTTTCTTTTCTTGTTTGTTATTTTTAGTTAGAATTGATTCCCAATCCAGAAACCAATCTCCAATAAATAACCAAACACCACAAACTTTCCTTTCTTGCTTTCGTCAACAATTGCTCTGATACCAATTGTTGGCCCAGACAGTTCAAACAATCGTATCAACAAACACGAACACGAGATATTGGGGGGACAAACCCATGACTCTTTCTATTCAATCAAAAAAACTTACGAACTTACAAAGAAAAGCGACAAATAAAAACAATAATCTAGACCCCTATTTATAGTACTACTACACTTGCTCTCCAAGACAATTAAACCTTTCCTAAATCAGTCACAATATAATCACTGATGTGTGTAAAATGCAACATATAAATTACATCAAATGAGGCATAAAACTAACCCTTTTTAGTACTAATGTTGAAAAAAGTGTGATTTTGTCTTCCTTTTGTATTTACAGGGTTAAATGAGCGTAAATGAACAAAAGAAGCAAAAATACAGCTAAATCTAACACAAATACAAGAAAAGGAATAAACGTGCCATGCCCGACCCCCCGACAGCATCTTCCCAATTAATAACAAAACATCAGAGGGCTGAACACGCCCCGTGCCCAGCGGACACGGGGGCGTGCCCAAGTGTCCGCAGAAAAGACAAAGTTGTAGAAGCTTCTATTTCCCAACACGGGGGCGTGCCTAGCTCCACACGGCCGTGGTCAACGCAAAGATTCGCAGAATCCAAGCAAATCTTGATAGTACAGATACGCTTCTTACACGGGGCCATGCCCAGCGGACACGGGGGCGTGGTCAACTAATACAGACAAACTACATTAAATGAAGAAAGAGAAAGAGGATGGACACGGGACCGTGCCCACTGGACACGAGGCCGTGTCCGGGCTTCTGTGCAGGCTATAAATAGGGGTGCTTGGTTCATTTCAAAGGCATCCCTTGACAAACCACCTCTCTCCCACTTCACCCACACTCCAACACCATCACAACACCCACATCCACCACCATCATCCACCATCCATCATAGAGTGTGTGTAGTAGTCTCGGGATCCAAGATTGATAGTAAGAGTTCTTGACAATCAAAGGCCATGTTTGCCTAAGTCTCTTACATCACTTGGTGAAGACAAGAATTTAGTGTAATACTTTTGTTTTTTAATCTTTTCGCACTTTTTATTTGGTTTTGTATTAATGACTTTAATAACTAGTTTCTTATGTTGAAGGTGAAACTTCCTTATCATTTGTTCGTGGTGTCTTGGCGTTATTTTACTGTCTATATAAAATAAAAGATTTACACAATTCATATCTCCATGGTCTATATGGAGATATGTTGGCTACCTGGTCGGGGATTAAGTGAATGGTTTGGTAAGGTTCTTGCCTTGTTCTGTGTATAGATCCTGCAAGGACCTGGTCAGGCTTACTAAGACCTCCTTCGATACCCACTGGTATTGGATGGCGGGGGTGCGAATGACTTGATCCCCTCATATGTAAACTACTATTAATACATTAACCCGGCTACTTGGGATTGTATCCCTGCTGACTCAAACAACTTAGCCGAGGGTAACGTCACCTTCAAAAGAGGGGCCTACCATATTACGCATTAATAACTTAATTAATTATCTTTCAATAATCCAACCCTTTAGGATTGTATCCTTGCTGACTCAAACTACTGGGTTGAGGGTAACGTCACATTCAAAAGAGGGGCCTACTACTATAACTAAGATAATCTCTTAAAAAGTGCAAAAGTGCGGAAAACATCAAAGGTTACACTAAATGCGAGTCGGATCCAAGTGATTCATCTTGTCTATCTGTTTTTATTTTATTTTTATTTTCAGCATTTTTAGTTTTTATTTTCATGTTTAAAACGTTTTTCTAACTTTTTGATTTGATTAGACGTTGAGGATAAACCGGTACTAAAAGCTCTTGTGTCCTTGGACGACCTCGGTATCTTACCAACGCTATACTACGCTCACGATGGGTGCACTTGCCCATATGTGTGTTTAGTCTTAGTAAAATATCGTGTTTTATAAATTTAAAACTTCACTAAAGTGTTAAAAAGGGCTAAAAATATACTTAAATATATATACACACCGACACACACCAATCACCTAAAATAAACCAAACTTTAATTAAAACTAATTATATCAATCATTCACTTTGGCCCTTCAACTTTCAACTCACGAGTTTTAAGATTAACTTTCAACTCACGAGTTTTAAGATTAACTTTCAACAAATTCCTTATATGTTTGTTAGCTTATTAGTTCTGTTACTGGCAGGGAAGAGTTTTTATATTTAGCAGAAGTCTGCTTCAAGTCTTTTGGGGACCAAGTGAAGTATTGGATCACCATAAACGAAGCTAAATTAATCGCAGAATATGCTTACCTATGGGGAACTACTCCACCGTCTCGTTGTTCAGAGCCCTTTGGAAAGTGTTTTGACGCCAATTCAGATGTCGAGCCTATAATCGTTATGCACAACATGTTGTTCGCCCATGGCAGGGCAGCCAAGCAATATCATGAATACTTCCAGGCAATCAACTAACTTCAAGTCAATCTTTGACTTATCTCTTTGTCATGTTGGGTTAATCGGGTTCATTCACGGGTCACGGTTGATTAGGTAGTGATTGACCGAGTAAAATGGAAGTGAACATTGCAATTTGAGGTTGTTTTGGACGTGCGAAATCTCGGTGAAATTAGTGCACATTTATATTAAATTGGCAAATAGTTTTGACCGAATAAATAGGAAAAAAGTGGAAGTCATGAGCATGCAGTTAGTTACGTGGGTTGTTTAGCATGTGTTTTTATTGTTTATTTCAATTATAAATAGGGTCAAGTAGGTTAGTTTAGTATACCAACTCTTGTAATCAGTTTTATTTAATACAAAAGTGTCGAACCAGTTTGGGTTCTAGTGTGTGTTTGTGTGTGTTAACCAGGGTCTGAACCAACAATTGGTATCAGAGCGAAGGTTAAACGAGGGCCGTTTTGAGAGTCGACCGTTTGGTAGGGAGGAGAAGCCTTCGGGTGCGGGCTGCTATTGCAGTGGAATCGCAGGTGGGTCGACAATCACATGTTTGGGCTACTGATTTGGGTTGCAATCAGGAGGTTTTACAACACACATGATACGGGAGAACAGCATACAGCAGAAGACGGAGACCGGGATGTGGTTCGTGTCAGTCGTTATCGTGCAGAGAGTGCCGGTTAGGATGACGGGGGTGACGGGTGAACACCGGTGTGTTCCGTGGCTATTAGAGGTGATCGAAGAAACCAGTTGGTTTGTTTTTTTGGCAAAAGCTTTCCGATCAGATTTGCGGGACAAGTAGACAGAAAAGATTCTTTAACAGGTGGTTGTGAATCTGGTCTTGCTTAGCAGAGAAAAGAAAAGACGGTATACCAGTTTAGAGAGCCTTGTTTTTCTTTTGGTCGGTGGTCACAAATAAGTTGGTTTCGAGGAAGAAAAGGCGTAGGCGTCACGTTTTGGCATTGTAAGTTTAACCGAAAGAGAAGAAATCCGGCAGTAAGTTGTGGGTAGGTCACCGGAAAATGGAGAGATCAACCAAGTCGCGGGATAAACGAGCAGAAAGATTTCAAGGCAGGTGGCGTTGAATTGGTTCGTTTGGCTGGTGAAAGAAAACGGTAGAAGCATGTGGCTTTGTTTTCTTGATCGGTAGAAAAAGTCTCTCGAGTCACAGAAGTGTTATGCGCAAACGGGTTCTGTTTGGTGACAAACAATAGCCGGTGGTGAACGACTTTGGACGTGGTCGAGGTGAAGACCGGGGTGTCCGGGATAGGTCGAGTTGAAGACGGCTCTGGACGTGACCGAGGTGAATGTCGGGTGTCCGGGAAGGGTCGATATGGGTCAAAGTGAAGGCGTGTGTTGACAGAAATGGTGCGTTGAAGAATGACGTGAATAAACCGATTAAGGGGGTGATTGTTGGGTTAATCGGGCTCATTCACGGGTCATAGGTCTCGGTTGAATAGGTAGTGATTGACCGAGTAAAATGGAAGTGAACGTTGCAATTTGAGGTTGTTTTGGACGTGCGGAATCTCGGTGAAATTAGTACACGTTTATATTAAATTGGCAAATAGTTTTGACTGAGTAAATAGGAAAAAAGTGGAAGTCATGAGCATGCAGTTAGTTACGTGGGTTGTTTAGCATGTGTTTTTATTGTTTATTTCAATTATAAATAGGGTCAAGTACGTTAGTTTAGTATACCAACTCTTGTAATCAGTTTTATTTAATACAAAAGTGTCGACCCAGTTTGGGTTCTAGTGTGTGTTTGTGTGTGTTAACCAGGGCCTGAACCAACATGTCATCATCTATAAATTTTCACTATTTAATTTGTTGGTTTGTATTTGTAGCCTAAGCAAGGTGGCTCAGTTGGTCTCACTGTTCACGCTGTTATGTATGAACCACTAACGGATAGAGAACTAGATCATGAAGCTGCCAAAAGGGCATTTGCTTTTCGTTCTGGCTGGTAACCTTTTTGAACATATGTTCGCCGTAAATAAATATATAAACGTGATATATATATATGAACTGTTGGGAAAATTTGTGAATGGATATTTAGTTAATTTATAATTTAGTGAAATTATAATTACTAATTAAACTCCTTCATATGGTGAAACTCTTGAGTAGAGTTTTATATCACTTGATTAGCTTTTATTAGAGTTTTTATAGCTCTAATTAAATCACTAATTAAGTGAAACTTTTATTAGAGTTTTATGTCTCTAATAAAATCACCACTTAAGAGAAACTCTTCATAACACACAACTCTTGTAAAAAAATGGGAGGCCATGTGACTCATTGGAATTATGAGAAAACTACAAGAGAAAGATAATATGTATGAAGAATTCTTGGAGAAGTGGTGAAGACTTGAACATCCATATGTTGGGAATTATAGAGAGATAAGTTTTCTCTACTCGATTCCATCACCTTCATATCATTATTTTCCACAAGTTCAAACACTATAATTCTATTCGGTGTAACCTCGGGCGTGTGGCCATTTCCGGCAGTACAGACTGCTTCGGCTGTTGTACCCTGGGAGACAGACGCGTCGTCTTTAGTAGAGGCGCGAAATCTGTTTTAAGGGAAGCGTGTTGAACACGTGCCTCAACCAAAATCGTCAACATTTTAGTGTTCTTTTTGTTGCAGTCAAGGAGTATTTTTCAAGACTCAAGATGATGAATACTCGAGTCTAGGATGCTATCAAGTGCGCGTGAAGGACCCACCAGAGATGCGGCTTGAATCAAGATTGGTATATATAATTATATTATATATTCTTTTTATTTAGTTATTGCAACCGATATTGTACTATGATATTTCCTACGAATAACGAGAGTCTCGTTATTATATATTTTGTAATTATATTTTACAAAAGGTGAACCTAATTCCTACAAACTTAAAACAGATTTCGTGAGATTGTTGGTACAATCTTAAAACCTTATTTATAAGGATTTTGGGTTTATGAAAGGATTTATAATAGAATAAAAAAAATATTTTAGAGATTATGATCTTATAAATATATATATATTTTTTTTGGAAATGTGAATGTAGTACAACTTGTTGTGTTTGGATTTTTGAGATTAAGATACAATCTTAAATCCTATACCATGGTACAAAACGAATAGTTTTGGTTCCAACATTTGGTTTTGAAACGATTTTGAAAATCGTTAATTTTTCTAACTTTTGTGTTAGATCGGGTTTATTAGTGTAAACCATACGTTTTTTGTAAACGTTAAATTCTCTAACATGTGTGTTAGACCGGAATTATTGGTGTAAACCATACGTTTTTTGTAAACGTTAAATTCTCTTAAGTAGAGTTTTTTATGTCTTTAAATAAGAGTTTTATGTTACTTGATTAGAGTTTTATGTATCTAATCAAGTCTCTATTTAAAGTAGACTTTTCATCCACCCATGGATTGATATGAACAAATAAGTCTTATAATGATTTTTGTAATCATTTGTCTTCTAACATGTGTGTTAGAAACGTTCATGAAACGCGTTAGTTTGGAAGCAATTTTAATTGTTTAGTTTCTAACGTGTGTATTAGAAATGACTTATTTATTTGAACCATATATGTGCTTTTAGCAAGTCAAATTAACATCTTGTGAAAATGTTAATATTTCTAACGTGCGCGTTAGAATTTCTTTCATTTTAACATAATTGTTAAAAATGGTTAAAATACAAATGCTTTGAAATGTTTTATGTAAACATTTTATATAAGTAATTTGTTGTAGCATTGATTTTAATGCTTTGTATGATTTAGAAATAAAAGGTCATACATTGAAGTTGATGTTTGATTGGCTTCAAGAATTAAATCACAATAAAGTGCTAGTGTAGTTGTGTGGGTTCATCACCAACTTTAATTTGTGATTTCTAAATCAATTTGAGTGAAGTTTTAATTACTAATTAA
This sequence comes from Helianthus tuberosus, assembly GCA_030545235.1. Classification (NCBI taxonomy): domain Eukaryota; kingdom Viridiplantae; phylum Streptophyta; class Magnoliopsida; order Asterales; family Asteraceae; genus Helianthus; species Helianthus tuberosus. The sequence continues at coordinate 5,504 of JARYGA010050407.1, read as the reverse complement.
ACTCTTCATATGGTGAAACTCTTGAGTAGAGTTTTAATGGTGACATTTGATGAGTTTTATTAGAGTTTAAATATATAGTTATTGAGACTCTTCATATGTGAAACTCTTGAGTAGAGTTTTAATGGTGACATTTGATGAGTTTTATTAGAGTTTAAATATATAATTATTGAGACTCTTAACTCTTCATATGTGAAACTCTTGAGTAGAGTTTTAATGGTGACATTTGATGAGTTTTATTAGAGTTTAAATATATAGTTATTGAGACTCTTAACTCTTCATATGTGAAACTCTTGAGTAGAGTTTTAATGGTGACATTTGATGAGTTTTATTAGAGTTTAAATATATAATTATTGAGACTCTTAACTCTTCATATGTGAAACTCTTGAGTAGAGTTTTAATGGTGACATTTGATGAGTTTTATTAGAGTTTAAATATATAATTATTGAGACTCTTAACTCTTCATATGTGAAACTCTTGAGTAGAGTTTTAATGGTGACATTTGATGAGTTTTATTAGAGTTTAAATATATAATTAGTAAGACTCTTAACTCTTCATATGTGAAACTCTTGAGTAGAGTTTTAATGATGACATTTGATGAGTTTTATTGATGACATTTAATGCTCTAATTTGGTCATGTTTTGTATATATAAAATGACTTAAATTTTCTAACACGTGTGTTAGAAAATGTGTATCACGAATATGAGGTTAGAGATTGTTCATAATGAACAGAAATGTTTTATGTAAACATTTAATTGCCTATGTGTGCATTAAAGATGATGAGAAATGGTTTATTTTAAAAACTATATCTTAGGAAAACGTTTTATGTAAACGTTCGATTCTATAGTGTGCTTGTTATAACATTTTTTTATAACATGCGTGTTAGAAAATGTTATTTGGTGAAAAACAACTTGGTGTTGTTGTGAACAAATTTAATTGTTCAAGTTTACTACTTAAACGTAGTATTTGTAACAACTTGGTGTTGTTTTGAGCATAATTGTCCTAGTTTAAAGTTTAAAGATGAAATGGGAACTTGAACTTACAAGTGCATGGAGTCTTATTGAGGGAGTACCTCAAGACATGCTATGGGACGATATTGTTGAGAAGATTTCGGTCAGATTATAAAGTGTTGAAGATAAAAACACTTTGCTATTTGATGTCTACATATTGTCTATGTTTCCGTTTAAATTTCAAAAGTGATTGACACTTATGATTTAGTTTCTAATGTATTTTATTGTTTTGTGTTTAATATCTTCGGATAACACATACAGTTTTTTACAAAGAAATAAATCAATAATGGTTGTGACGTATAAATTATTTTTGTGGAAAATAATTATAACGTCGGTTATACATTGATTAAAAGAATATGGTTTTAAACGGATAGTACATGAAAATACTTGGACATAAACAACTTGAGAGTTGTTACATTGACTAAAAGTAAAAAACGAAACATCAAATGTATAACCACATCATGAGTGAGTAAGGAAAGAACGTAGTGAGTGTATTGAGATGAAATACACTAACGACATTCATGTCGACATACTTCATTAGAAGTCATTGGAAAATTCACAAGTGTGAATTCTAACATATGAAAGTAAAAGTACTATATGTTATTGTATACCTTTAATAAATCTTGCGAGATTTATAAGTAGATGCATCTACCACTTGATTATTGTTAGATCTATATGGAGATTTTACATTCATTTGGGAGAGCATCCTAAATATACATATCTCCTAATGAATAACAATACATGTATGCAAATCACTTATGGCAAAATTATGAATGCCATGTTGTTGAGTGTCGATCTAGTTGACTCTATCTCACACATAATAGTGATTGTAGACGAGAAACATTTATCTTGTTGGTGATGAATGTGTTCACCAAGTGACTTGGATTAAGACTTATGTTTAAGTACTTATGAGTCAATGGTAGATCGTTGGAGATCAAAGGTAAACAAGTTATGTTCCTTAAATGAATGATGAAATTTAGCTTTGTACTATATACAATAATTTGTGAGACCTTCCTAAATATTGATGTTTTAGGATTATGAATAAGTCTCATTATTTTGTCTTAACAATGGATGAATGTTGCAAAGTGATATTATGATATCCTTAGGGCTGTGAAGAATCAGAATGATGCATCTTCTGTTCACAAGCTAAAGTATTGTAGTCTAAAGCATGCTAGACTAGTACTTGGTTAATTATGGGTCTTGACGGAGACTAATTAACTCTAAACATTCAAATGTGTATGAACACAAAAAGAATTTGTGTATGGACAAAGTTGAGAAAGAATTTTCATTCATTATAAGGAAATGACATGTAACTTTTAAAAGTTTGTTCGAAAAGCTAATGAGGAGACCTCATTGTCTAAGCTTATTCTAGATGTTAAATTAGAATTATTCTAAGTTGGTGACAAACTTATGACAATGACATGTGTTGCTTTGGTCAGCTCGGAAGCTTGTGTAAGCTAATGCAATATGAGTTGAATTCACTGATACAATAAGGTTGGTCTTGTTCAATCATATGTGTATAAATGTCGCCATAAGTGGTGTTACGGAAATGTTGATCAAATGGCAAGAAATGTGGGGGAGGAACCATTTAAGAAACAACCCTATAAGGGTATGTAGAAATGGTTCTCATTAACACATCTAAATGTTATCCAATAACACTTAAATGTGGGGGTGTCTTGCATTTGTTTTTAGCAATAAGGATTTTGTAATCCAATCTAACATTGCAAATAGACGACTAAGTGGAGGACACAAAGGTCGTAGTGCATAATAGAGATGTGTTTGCCTTAAATGATACACGTATTTTACGAAGACATATGTTATAACCAGATTCAGATGGCCACTGAGGTTATAGTCTTAGAAGTTGACAATAGGCAAAATTAACTTACGAGTTAAGAACACATCATGACAACTGATCTCAAATACGCAAAGTTATTTGCTAATGTTATGGATCCAATAACCTGAGGGTTTATTAGAGATCAAGTTGTGGAATGGGACAGAAGCCCTTGAAAAATGAAGTTCATATGATGGAAACCTAACTCAGTAGACTGGAGATCCCAAGAATTGAGTTCAATAGGAAAACCTAATTGTATGAATAAGCGAGGTCACTGTGGGGGAATAACCCTACGCATTTAATAAGGTAGTTTATTATAAAGATTAATAAACTTCCTAATCCATTCCTAAAAGTGACAAGTGTGAGGCTAAGCATAATATGTGGTAAATGATTTGGATAGATCACGATAACCACAATGCTTTTAATGATCTAAGGAGAATCACCTATGTTAGAGAGAAGTGGGGTCGCTTCGAATGGAATTGAGGGCACAATTCCTAGAGCTCTCGCAGAACCAGGAAAGTGTTCCACGACCATTATTGGACACGACTATGAGGAGATGACCCGGCTAGGGAGAGTCTTGTGTGAAGTGTATTGTCGTCTACACAAACGGCAGACGAGTTCAAAGACATCGAGATCTACTCAGAGCTAGTGGGCTAAGTGCATTTCATGAGCGAAGGTTCAAAGGGTAACACCTACCTATCGTATGCAAAACTCAACTGTCGAGGTTCCATTGGAAATTTTATGTGTTTTGAACAATGTCCATTCATGTGGGGGATTGTTGGGAAAATTTGTGAATGGATATTTAGTTAATTTATAATTTAGTAAAATTATAATTACTAATTAAACTCTTCATATGGTGAAACTCTTGAGTAGAGTTTTATATCACTTGATTAGCTTTTATTAGAGTTTTTATGGCTCTAATTAAATCACTAATTAAGTGAAACTTTTATTAGAGTTTTATGTCTCTAATAAAATCACCACTTAAGAGAAACTCTTCATAACACACAACTCTTGTAAAAAAATGGGAGGCCATGTGACTCATTGGAATTATGAGAAAACTACAAGAGAAAGATAATATGTATGAAGAATTCTTGGAGAAGTGGTGAAGACTTGAACATCCATATGTTGGGAATTATAGAGAGATAAGTTTTCTCTACTCGATTCCATCACCTTCATATCATTATTTTCCACAAGTTCAAACACTATAATTCTATTCGGTGTAACCTCGGGCGTGTGGCCATTTCCGGCAGTACAGACTGCTTCGGCTGTTGTACCCTGGGAGACAGACGCGTCGTCTTTAGTAGAGGCGCGAAATCTGTTTTAAGGGAAGCGTGTTGAACACGTGCCTCAACCAAAATCGTCAACATTTTAGTGTTCTTTTTGTTGCAGTCAAGGAGTATTTTTCAAGACTCAAGATGATGAATACTCGAGTCTAGGATGCTATCAAGTGCGCGTGAAGGACCCACCAGAGATGCGGCTTGAATCAAGATTGGTATATATAATTATATTATATATTCTTTTTATTTAGTTATTGCAACCGATATTGTACTATGATATTTCCTACGAATAACGAGAGTCTCGTTATTATATATTTTGTAATTATATTTTACAAAAGGTGAACCTAATTCCTACAAACTTAAAACAGATTTCGTGAGATTGTTGGTACAATCTTAAAACCTTATTTATAAGGATTTTGGGTTTATGAAAGGATTTATAATAGAATAAAAAAAATATTTTAGAGATTATGATCTTATAAATATATATATATTTTTTTTGGAAATGTGAATGTAGTACAACTTGTTGTGTTTGGATTTTTGAGATTAAGATACAATCTTAAATCCTATACCATGGTACAAAACGAATAGTTTTGGTTCCAACATTTGGTTTTGAAACGATTTTGAAAATCGTTAATTTTTCTAACTTTTGTGTTAGATCGGGTTTATTAGTGTAAACCATACGTTTTTTGTAAACGTTAAATTCTCTAACATGTGTGTTAGACCGGAATTATTGGTGTAAACCATACGTTTTTTGTAAACGTTAAATTCTCTTAAGTAGAGTTTTTTATGTCTTTAAATAAGAGTTTTATGTTACTTGATTAGAGTTTTATGTATCTAATCAAGTCTCTATTTAAAGTAGACTTTTCATCCACCCATGGATTGATATGAACAAATAAGTCTTATAATGATTTTTGTAATCATTTGTCTTCTAACATGTGTGTTAGAAACGTTCATGAAACGCGTTAGTTTGGAAGCAATTTTAATTGTTTAGTTTCTAACGTGTGTATTAGAAATGACTTATTTATTTGAACCATATATGTGCTTTTAGCAAGTCAAATTAACATCTTGTGAAAATGTTAATATTTCTAACGTGCGCGTTAGAATTTCTTTCATTTTAACATAATTGTTAAAAATGGTTAAAATACAAATGCTTTGAAATGTTTTATGTAAACATTTTATATAAGTAATTTGTTGTAGCATTGATTTTAATGCTTTGTATGATTTAGAAATAAAAGGTCATACATTGAAGTTGATGTTTGATTGGCTTCAAGAATTAAATCACAATAAAGTGCTAGTGTAGTTGTGTGGGTTCATCACCAACTTTAATTTGTGATTTCTAAATCAATTTGAGTGAAGTTTTAATTACTAATTAAACTCTTCATATGGTGA
>JARYGA010050406.1:0-45801 GCA_030545235.1 Helianthus tuberosus | reverse complement strand
ATGCTTTTCCCAAAAAACAAACACCCCCAGGAGTCTATACTTGGGAAAATCAATTCCTAGTATGTTTTAGGATTCAAATTATACATTCAATGTTCGCTATTTTGTGCTCAATAAATCAGCGATTTTGTGTAAGTTATAAGTGTTAATCTAATCTTAATGTTCATATAGAATTATAGACATACTACTTCGGTGGTGTTTGTTTTTCCTGAAAAGGTCTTCATAACCTCTTATGTCTGCGCCGCGCAGACCGCGCGCAGACCTTTGGGTCTGAAGACTGTTTGTTTTCTCGAATACCTTTCATTAAAAAAGGTCTGCGAGACCACCTCTTGGTGCAGACATGGACCAATGTCTTCATGGGTCTGCAGACCTCTTCTTCTTCATAAAACCCTAGCACCTCTTCACCCCTTCTCATTCACCCCTTCTCCTCCACCCACCGTCGTCGCCACCACCTCTACCTCCGCCGCCCCTCCACCTCCGCCGCCCCACTCTAGCCGACACCCACCTCCAGCCGACACCCACTCCCCTCCACCACTCTAGCTTCTCACCTCTTCTCCTCCACCACTCAAGTTGCCGCCGCCGCCTCCACCACCGACTGTGGTTTAACCACCACCACCACCCTCATCTGCGTCGAAGTCCCCTATAACACCGTCGAACCCGTTGACCCCCTCCATTACCTTCGAAAAACTGTGCAACCCCCTGTAACACCGTCGAAAAACCCTCCACCGAAGCCCCCTGTAACACCGTTGAATCTTGAGGCGGCGGGATCTGAGCTGGTGGTGGTGGTTGTCTGAGAAGTAAGACGGTGGTGGTGGTGTTGGTGGGTTTCCGGTGTTGGAAGTAAGACGGTGGTGGCAGTGGGTGTTCGGTGGAGGAGGTGGAGGTGGAAGTGAGATGGTGATCTGAGAAGAGAGAGAGATAAGTGGCGTTTGGAGTGGTGTTAAACAAACAATCTTCTCCCCGCAGACTGCAGATGTTTGGTCCATCTCTTCTGCTGCAGATGTGGTCCGCAGACTGCAGACGTTTTACCTCTGAAAAAACAAACAGCACATTCATGTCTGCGTTTTTGTTAGGCGATTAGAGTTAATTGCTAGTATTTTTAGTACTAGAGTTAATTCCTGATTTTGTTTGTTAATAGAGCTAAATATTTCTTGTCACGTTATACATAGCGCTAATTGCTTGTTCCTTTTTGCTAATTTTTTTTCCATGTCGAATCAAGTAAGAATCTAAGCATTCAAAAGGTTAAAAGAAAAATAGACTAAAAGTTTTAATTAAATTACAAAATGGTCATCACTAATAAACAACGATGAACAAAACAATATTCGTAAACCTATAATCTTGATAAAGGAGAATTATAAACTTTTTAATATATTATTATCGGTTTCAGACACTGATGAAGAATGGGAGTTATTAAAGTGAAAAAAGAAAAGAAACTCAAATTAATTTTTCATTTTGATTGTCTTATAAAGATAAATCGCTATTATTTATGATAACCAAAACTTGTTTCTTTCACATTTCTCTTTACCACATCGTCAAAAAGCAAACATGAAAAAGGAAAATATCGTAATGAAACGAGCATAAAAAAACTTTAGAGTAAGATGTCATATGCTTTTGTGATCATATAATTCACCAATTATCAAATATAATTTGACTATTGATATCAATGGATGTGTATGTAAGGTGTCTGTCTATTATTATAGTTAAATAATTATTGGAGTTTCACTTAAACAAATATATAAGATTTACCTTTCTAGTTAAACGGGTGTATAGCATGTTGATGAAAGTTAAACGGGCTTGTAAACGTGCATTTAAATGTTCGTTTAACTCTTTGGTTCTATGTGTACATACATACATACATACATACATACATACATACATACATACATACATACATACAATTAAACGGGCAGTTAACTCTTGAGCTTTACGTTTTAAACTGTTGCATAACGTCAAATCAGTATGTATAACCTCCCTGAAGATCATTTATAATAAAATAAGTTATGAGATCATCATTTTTTGTTCTTTTGAGTAATAAACAATATAATATTCAAATAGTCACTATCACATTTATCGGATCATTTGACATGTGATAAGATAATAGTTAACATCAATGAACCATTTGATTTTATATAAAAATCAATGACCTGTAATTATATTATATTATATATAAGTTAATATATAAACAATATAGTAAGCAACAACGAGATTAACGATGCAACATAGTCATCAAACGTTGAACAACGATGTTCTAATACGACAATAACGTCAACTTTGTGATAACAAAATTAATAGTATAGTAATTTGGAAGATATTATTCTGTGATAATTGTTATATTAAAATAACAATACGATTAATATCAGGAAAATAGTGTTTCAATTATAAACTTCTTAGTTTTTTTTTATACTATTGAAACATTTATCAATTATAAACTTCTTGATTTTTTTTATACTATTGAAAAAATTATTATGGCAATCGAATAGATATATTTATAATTTTTAAATATTGTTAACTAGTAACACAACCCGCGCTACGCGGCGGCAACATGGTCGTTACGACGCATTAACCCGCAAAAACTTTAACATTAACACATGTACATAAGTTTTCTATACTTAATTTAAAATACAAAGTTGTTATGAGTATAATGTTGCAAGAATCTTTTTTGCTTTTCTTAATGCACATTGGCTGCAACCGCATGACTACATCAATTCTTGGACTTGTGTGCTTGAAGGCAAAGTGCTCTTAAAACCCATTCAGCAAGGTCCGCTGGCAGGTCTAACCTAAAAATAAAACTAAATGTTTGATAAACTTAAATTCCTATAAAACAAATGCATTGAACCGAATAAGAGGCCAAATTAACAAATGTGTTCAGATGTACGTCTCAAATTTGAATTAAATTAATGATTTCATTAAACCAAATATTTAACTTTTAAAAACGACAAAAGTATTCAACTTTCATTTAACGTCTTGAGTTAGTGTAAATATACCTGAACATAGATGCAAGCTACCACTCCTGATCAAAATGACAACATTCAACTTCAATATGCTATGAAAGTATGACGTGTGTGTCTTTGTATTTGGATATAGTAGTAACATATAAAAATACAGCAGAAGCCATGACGAACAATATTCTAAACCCATTATAGTGTTCGGCAGTGGGACAATGTAAGACCTGCACAGATAACAATCAACAATAAATGTGAACCTATTACCGACATGACAAAAAAACAAACATAACTAAATAAACCAACATGATAAAGTCGTTAAATTCTTGCATCTAATGGGTCAAATGCGGTTGGTTAACAAAAAGATATGGAAATATCTTCATTGGACTTAAAAAAAATGCTGGTCCATCTAGCAAAATGTTTCAAAACAATATCTCTACTTGCATGAATAAAACATAGTCAAATAATATTATACAAACCCATCACTATCTTTTAGTTAAGATCAGAAATAAAGGAATAGATACAGTTACATGCACAATTCATTAAGCCAATATAAAACTCCTGGGTGCCCATGAATAATGCCAAGAGAGGTTAATTAGAGTTATCGGACAATGCTATGCAAGACAAAAAAAACTAAGTAACATACAAAGCATCTAAAATGATTAGGTAAATAGAGAAATAGATACAATTACATTTACCATCAAATAAACCAATGTCAAATGTTGGTTACCAGGGATAACAATAACAACAACCATACCCAGTAAATCTCATAAATAGCAAAGCTACTTATAGGGTCTGGGGAGGGTGGGATGTAGACAGACATTGCCTCTATCCCTAGAGATAGAGAGGCTTCTTCCAGAAGAGACCCTCGGCTCCAAAACGAACAACCTACCAACACATCAAGTCAAAGAATATAGACAAATAGAATATGAAAAAAAAAGAAGTCACATATACCAAGAAAGTGATCAGAGTGACACAGTATAATGTAAATCATGTATAATAGCATACAACCTCATTCCGGCATAAACACAAGAGGTCAATCACCGGTAAAGTCACTTAAAGAATAAGAAAAACCTACTTCCCTAAAATACCCCTAAGACCTTACTGGAATATCCTCTAGAAGTCCTTAACCCTAATCCTACGCCTCCACAAGTCCTATCTTGGACCATGTCCTCAGAAAGATGCAACTCTAGTAAATCATGCCTAATCGTCCCATGTCAGTTTGGGTCTGCCTCTTCCTCTCCTCCCCTCCACAGTAAGAGTTTACACCACTCTAAATGGTGCCGTTGTTTGCCTCCGCTTCACATGCCCAAACCATCTCAATCTCCCCTCCTTAATCTTATCCGATATACTAGCCACTTCTAATCTTTCCCTAAAAACCTCATTTCTTATTCGATCCAACCTCATTTCCCTAAAAACCTAATTTCTTATTCGATCCAACCTCATTTCTTATCCGTTGGTTACCAGGGATATAACAGTGAATACAATTTTCAATTTATAAAAGTAGTTTCCGAATATCAACATCAAAAACCTACATAAAACCTTTTTATTTTTCTTCACATTTTATATATATGTAAACTCTACCTCATCTCTGAATGAAAGATAAAATTAAAATGTAAGACCCGTCTCTATTAATCAATATTATAATATTAAACACGCATTTTATACGAAAATGCAAGCTTACAAAAACTTTTTCAAGTTAAACTTCTTACATAATTTAAAACATTCCAAAATATAATTTCAAGTGTTTATAATATCCACTTTTTAAGCTAGAACAAAATAAGATCGTTGCGGAAGCTTCGAGACATGTGTTCGGTTCTCCTTTCTTGCTTGATCCTCATCCGGAGTTCCCCCGTTATTAAGCAGTAATTAATTATTAATTAAGTCGTACGGATACCTGGTTTAGTGAGGGTTGTCACATTCTCCCCCCGTTAGAAAAATTTCGTCCCGAAATTTTAAGTTATGCTTGTAGATGCAGGGTTCTTAGGAAATAAGTGGGGGTATTTCTCTTTCATCCGGTCCTCACGCTCCCAGGTGTATTCAGGACCATGTCTGGCATTCCAACGAACTTTGACGAGCTTGACACTGCTCCGGCGGGTCTTGTTTACTTTCCAATCCGTAACCTCAACCGGTTCTTCAACGAAATGGAGCGTGTCGTCAACATGAATCTCGTCGATGGGAATGGCAATGGTATCTTGAGTTGGACTTTTCTTCAGGTTGGATACATGAAATGTATCGTGAACTCCATTCAGTTCAGCAGGTAAGTCCAGCTTGTATGATACTAGCCCTATTCTTTCCAAAATTCTGAAAGGGCCAATGTAGCGCGGATTCAACTTTCCACGCTTTCCGAAGCGTGCCACACCCTTCCAGGGTGAAACTTTCAATAAAACCATATCTCCAACTTGGAATTCCAAATGTTTCCGGTTTGGATCTGCATAGGCTTTCTGTCTTTCGCGAGCCGCTTCGATGCGTTTTCGAATCTGCGCAATCTTGTCTGTCGTCTCTTGGACGATGTCGGGACCAACAAGCTGCCTATCACCTGCGTCAGCCCAGCATAGGGGTGATCGAAACTTGCGTCCGTAAAGAGCTTCAAATGGCGCGGCACCAATACTGGTGTGGTAGCTGTTGTTGTATGAAAATTCAACCAAAGGCAAATGCTTATCCCAGCTACCGCCCAAATCCATAACACACGCTCTCAGCATGTCTTCCAAAGTCTGTATCGTCCGCTCGCTTTGCCCGTCGGTCTGCGGGTGAAATGCGGTGCTCATATTCAATTGCGAGCCAAAAGCTTCTTGGAAGGATTGCCAAATCCTTGATATGAACCTTCCGTCTCTATCAGAAATGATTGAGAGAGGTACTCCATGGCGCGTAACGATCTCTCTCATGTAAATTTCGGCCAACTTGCTCGTATTATCCTTCTCTCTGATAGGTAAGAAGTGTGCTGACTTTGTTAATTGGTCCACTATTACCCAAATAGTGTCATGGCCTCTTGGCGTTCTTGGCAACTTTGTAATAAAATCCATGGAGATTTGTTCCCATTTCCACTTGGGAATCTCGGGTTGTTGCAGAAGTCCTGAAGGCTTCTGATACTCGGCTTTAACCTTAGTGTATGTTAAACATTTGCTCACATAAACAGCAACATCGCCTTTCATCCTAGGCCACCAATAATAATCTTTGAGATCCTGGTACATCTTATCCGCTCCAGGGTAGATAGAGTACCGCGACTTGTGAGCTTCATCGAAAATAACCTTCCTTAAACCTCCAAACAAAGGAACCCAAATCCTTTTCTCAAAACATAACGTTCCTTCCTCGTTTGGTACCAGTAGCTTCTCCATCCCACGGAGATATTCTTCTTCAAGGTTTCCTTCCTTGAGAGCTTCTTTCTGCGCGGCACGAATGCGCAAGGAAAGATCGGTTTGGATAATCATTTCTAAAGCCCTAACCCTTATGGGCTTGATCCTCTCCTTTCGACTTAGGGCATCGGCGACTACATTCGCCTTCCCTGGATGATACTTTATCTCGCAGTCGTAATCGTTCAGCAACTCAACCCAACGTCTTTGCCTCATATTCAGCTCCTTCTGGTTGAATATGTGTTGTAGGCTCTTGTGATCTGTAAAAATTGTACACTTTGTACCATAAAGGTAGTGTCTCCAGATCTTTACTGCAAATACCACTGCGCCAAGTTCCAAATCATGTGTGGTATAGTTCTTTTCGTGCACTTTCAATTGACGTGATGCGTAAGCAATAACCTTTTGGCGTTGCATCAACACGCAACCCAATCCTTGACGCGAAGCGTCACAGTATACCACAAAATCATCTGTACCTTCCGGTAGTGCTAAGATTGGCGCATTGCAGAGCTTATCCTTCAATATCTGGAACGCTTCTTCCTGTTTGATTCCCCAATCAAACTTCTTATCTTTCTGCATGAGGAGCGTCAATGGTTGAGCGATTTTTGAAAAATCCTCAATGAATCTTCGATAATAGCCAGCCAAACCCAAGAATTGTCGAATCTCGGTTGGCGTCTTTGGCGTTTCCCAATTCTTAATCGCTTCGATCTTGGTGGGATCCACGTGGATTCCATCTCCATTTACCACGTGCCCAAGGAATTGTACTTCTCGTAGCCAAAACTCGCACTTAGAGAACTTAGCATACAACTGTTCTTTCTTCAGCAGCTCCAAAATAGCTCTTAGGTGTTGCTCATGCTCAGCCTTCGTCTTTGAATAAATCAAGATATCATCGATGAACACTATCACGAACTTATCCAAGTACGGCTTGCAAACTCCATTCATCAAATCCATGAACACTGCAGGTGCGTTTGTTAACCCAAACGGCATAACTAGGAACTCGTAGTGCCCATAACGAGTTCTGAAGGCTGTCTTTGGGATACTCTCCTCTTGTATCCTTAACTGATGGTATCCAGATCGAAGATCGATCTTTGAATAAAAGCTTGAGCCTTGCAGTTGGTCAAACAGATCATCAATCCTTGCAGAGGGTATCTATTCTTGATCGTCAGCTTGTTCAACTCCCGGTAGTCAATACACATACGAAAACTACCGTCCTTCTTCTTGACAAACAAAACTGGAGCTCCCCAAGGCGAGAAGCTTGGTCGGATAAATCCCTTGTCTAACAACTCTTGAAGTTGTGTTGACAGTTCCTGCATCTCAGACGGAGCAAGTCTATAAGGTGCCTTAGCCACAGGCGCGGCGCCTGGAACTAAGTCAATGCGGAACTCTACTTGTCTCTGAGGTGGCAGTCCAGGTAAGTCCTCTGGGAAGACTTCTGGATATTCCCTCACGACAGGGATGTCTTCTATTCTCGGCTCAGCAGCCTTCTTATCCACAATGTGTGCCAGGAAGGCAACACATCCCTTCTGCAAACACTTTCACGCTTTCAGGCAGCTGATAATTCTTAACAGCGTATCACGCTTCTCCCCGTGAACCACAATTGTTTCGCCATCTTCGGTTGGGATACGAACGACCTTTTCGTGATAAACTATTTCAGCCTTGTTGCCTGATAACCAATGCATTCCTACCACCACGTCGAAGCTTCCCAACTGGACTGGTAGTAGATCCAAAGCAAACTCACGCTCTCCCAATTCGATCACACAACCTCTGATAACTTCATTGTCTTCTACTATCTTTCCATTAGCCAAATCGATTGAGTACGGAATATCTAATTTACTAGCGGCTAAACCACGCATGTTCTTAAACTCTAACGACACGAAGCTATAATCAGCGCCAGTATCAAATAAAACGGATGCATAGCGTTGGTTTACAGGGAACGTACCAGTGACAACATTGGGATCCTGGCGCGCCTCCCTCGCTTCAATATTAAACACTCTTCCACGGGCTTGGTTTAACTCTGGGCAGTTCCTCTTGTAATGCCCAAGATCACCACAGTTGAAGCATCCGGGTCTCTGCCCGTTTCCACCAGCTTGATTATTCCTCTGGTTACGATTCATGGCGCCCGCTTGATTAGCATTGTTGCCTCGATTCCCATTACCTCCATTGTTTCCTTGTGGGCGATTTCCATTCCCACCCCGGTTGTTATTTTTGTTTCCGAATCCTCCCTGGCCTCCCTGGCCAGCAATGGCCCAACAAGTGTTCTTCAAGTGGCCCGGCTTTCCACATGCTTCGCATACTTTCACACTACAATGGCCAGAATGGTGGTGTTGGCAGGTATTACACTTGGGCTGGGTGCCCATATATCCTTTTCCTTTCTTTCCACTACCAGCTGTAACCTGAGCTGGCGTGCCTGATCCTCCTTTCTTAACCACCACACTGGTGCCCTGCTTGAAGTTCGAGAACTTCCGTTTGTTACCTCCCGATGACTCGACGTGAGTCTCTTTCTTCTTAGGCTTAGCATCATCGAACTTGTTCAGGCGAATAGCCTCCTCTGTGAGAGCCACGCTCAGATCAATTGCCTCAGTAATTGTCGCAGGCTTGGATGAGGTCACCATGCTTATGATTTGAGGAGCTAATCCCCAAATGAAACGTTCAATCCGCTTGAACTCCGGAGTGACCATGTAGGGTACCACATGCGATAAGTCATGGAACCTCTGAACGTATTCTGCGATCTTTGGACCTTCCATTTTCAAATGCCAGAACTCAGTTTCCAATCTTTGGATTTCCGCGCGAGAGCAGTACTTTTTGCGCATAAGTTCCTTCAGTTCGGTCCAGGTTAGCGCGTAGGCAGCAGCTTCACCAAGTGTCAGTACTTGCAAATTCCACCAAGAGAGGGCTCCATCCAAGAATAGCCCCGAGATATAGGTGACTTGCTGATCTAGTGCGCATTTGCTCATGCGAAGAACAGATTCAGTTTTCTCAGCCCAACGAACAAAGGCGACAGCACCTCCTGTGCCATCAAAGTTGACCGGTTTGCAGTCTAGAAACTGCTTGTAGGTGCACCCTGCACACACATTGTAACATGTGAACGACATTAGCATCTTTGCTTTAGATATCCAATTAGGTCATGGTATGTCTAAATGACTTAGTATTACCATGAGGTGGATTGTTGTTGCCATTGTTGTTTGAGCTGCTTCCGCTGGGTCCTCCTTGCGAGGCGGCGTATTGCGCAATGGCAGCAGCGATGACTTGTTGGAGTTCCGCCTCATTGGTAGGCATCGGCGTTTGACGTCTCGGCGGCATCTTCTAAAAGATGGGTTTACGTCGGTCAGGCCATAATAAAGATCCCATGTTATAATACGTACGCTTTATTATGATAGTAATAGTACATAACATCTCATGTTATAATCATATCAATCACACAACATCCCATGTTATAAAACATAAATAATCAATCAAAACATCACATATGATGAGAATACTGCGATTGCCATATATCGAGACCACATAGTAAGTGTACAGGTACATAATAGTGTCATACATCATCATCGACTAAGGGCTACCTCACCCTAGTCCAAAAACTATATCAAATCAGTGTCAGTACATCAAATACATGTCAACAAAAGTCAGAATCATAATGTAGTCTCCAAAAATGCTGTGCAGTCAAAAGCAATCGCCGTCTTCTCACCAGCGTCTACCCATACGGTACTGAAGAGCTCTACACGGATGGCGGTGGAGGAGGGGGAAAGTGAGTGTAAAAGGCGTGCAGCATAGTCTGGTGGTAAAGGTCGAGAGGGCTGCAACGGAGAGTGGGTCTGACCCTGGCACTGACACGGCGGCGGCTGGGCTCTCTCAAGCTCCTGAATGCGCTGCGTGTGTGCCTCGTGCTGGGCGACAAAAGACATCAAAACATCCTCAATGGAATATCCCATATGGAAAGGATGGTAAGGGTCGGTCGGTGTCATGGCAGGTGGTGATGACCAGAGAAACGGCTCACTGGTGGGATCAAAAGGTGGCACATGAAATAGAGAAACAGAGGGAAAAGTAGCAGACGGTGGTATAGCAGGGATAGATACCGGTACATGTCCAAAAGGGTGAGCCGAAGAACCCTCTCCAGGTCGCGCTGGAGGTGTAAACCGAGGAAATGAAAAGGAGGTATCAATGTGACGGGTATCAGTGATCTGAGGGGGAATAGGTGGGACCTCGTCATTAGCAGGAATCCACCCATGCTGGGCGTGCTCATCTCGTGGGTCCATCCGTGCCTCAAAAAGTGCACGATCAAACTGAACTGGCATAGGATCATGGTGAGGTGCAACAAGAGGGTCAACTAGTGCATCAGCAATAAGTGGGGGATCAACATGATCAGCAGCAATGACATGATCGCCCTCCAACAACGGAGCATCCACTGGGTGATCATCAATAGGTGGGTCAGCAATGACAGGCTCAATAATAGGTGCGTTAGCATGAACTGGGTCGTGCTCAAACGCAGGGTCTAGAGCGGCTACCTGCTCAGGGGCCATGGCAGGCTCGGGGTCATCAAAGGCCATCCCAAAATCAAACGCGGGATCGATGGGATCAACTGGGTCTACTGGGTCGACTGGATCCTCCATAGGCTGATCCATGGGTATAAACTCTATATCCTGATCTGGGTCGAATCCTGGGGGAAAGACAGGATCGGAATCCTCCACATCATCGTGGTCGAAAGCAAAACTAGGAATAGGGGCAACAGAGGATGCCTGGTCGGGATCTGATCCATGTGAGAAGTGCTGCGCACTCTGGGTGTGTGAAGGTGCGGAGGCCACAGACTCGAAAGAGTCTGGGACCGGAGAGTGAGCGGGTGACTCCTCGTCGGGAGCATCTGCGATCATCAAGAGATCACCAGCAGCAAGAAGGGCCTCGCCCTGAACATCCTCCTCTAAGGGCTCATCATCATACAGATCGACGTCGCCATCATCGTCGGCGTCGAGAAGCAAATCGTAAGCAGGATAAACAGCTAAGGGTATGGGAGCAGGGATCTCCACTAACGGTAGGTCCCCGGCCAAAGGGCCATCAGCGAGCTCAGCAACACCATCAGATAAAGCAAAGGGCTGAAAGTCGTCCTCGTCCGTGCTAGTAACGTCGGATGTGTGGACCTCGTGTTCTGAAGACTCTAGGTCATCTTATACTATAGGTCTAGGTCCTGTGGTGTCTGAGTCACCTGTGCCAGAGGTGTCCATGGTGTCTGTAACATAAACACAAACATGCACAAACAGTCAATCATACAATCAATTAATCACATAAGTCACCAAGTAAGCATTCAAATAATTCTCCTAGTCCCACTAGCCTCCCAGTCTCCTAGACTGATACTCCTAGTCTCACTAGCCAAATTCTCCCAACCTCTTAGACTGCTCTTCCTAGTCTCACTAGCCATATTCCTCGATCTCTTAGATCGAGCCTCGGCCTCCAAGACCGAGCCTCAGCCTCCAAGACCGAGCCTATAAATAATAAATAAAATGTGCTCAACATTTGTTTGTAAAAACGTTTTGGATCTGGACTTAAGTGGTATGTAGTAAAAATGTTTTCATGAGAGCCCTAGTGATCATAGTCTAGACTCGAGAAAGAATCCTAGTTCGCTATGATCAGAGCTCTGATACCAAGCTGTCACACCCTGGCTTTACGGAAGCGTGGTTAATTTTGGTGTGACTTCTTAATACCATAGCTTAACCATAACAAAGCTATATGAAATAAAACCATTCAAGATCATCCATTCGATTAAGTTTTAAAAACCAAATACAATAACATTGTCTTAACGAAAACACATCCTAACGACATAAACATTGTTCAACAAACACAACATAACATAAGCATAGTTTAAGGACTGTGACTTGTCCAGGAAAGAGTCACATTCCCTAAACCCGGATGACCTCGTAACTAGTGCAGCGGGAAAACGTGTCATACCGCGCCAGATCCTTTAATTCCCTGAAATACATGTAAGTTGAAAAATCAATAATAATGTTGAGCGAGTTCATGTGTAAGTGAGTAAATAAACCTTTGTAAGTATAAAAATCCTGGTATGTAGCACATAAGGGAATTGAGATCACCAATGGTTTGCAAGGCCACTGATATGTGTGAAGTGCAAGTAGGGAGAATCAAACCTAGCAGATTTATGCGTCGGGCACAAAGTCACCCCAAGGTCCGTTTCTAGTTTGGCCTGGGGCTGGGCTCGCTACACCCAGATAGATCTACCGCTCCTGTCCCTCGGTCCTACCATGAGGACTAATGGCCTCATGTTGCTCCTACCCACTCACATGATCTAAGTAGTAAACCTCCTTACGCTAACCATACCATGTATAAAGTACTTGTAATCAAAGTAACATGTTTCACCCCCGTAGTTTAGAAAACTGAAAACAGTTAAGAGAAAAGGGGGACATGAACTCACAGTGGTGCGTCTCTACCAAGTATACCTCCAAATCAAGCAGTTGTGTGACGACCTACACGTACTAACTCTATTAGACGGACGGCCGTGCCTTAGCTTTAAGGATTAAGTTTTCGGGAAATAGTTAGACAACTATTTCGTGTTTACATTCTGTATACTTGGTAATCATTTTCCTTCCCAAGGATGGGGGATTTAATACATGTGTGTTCGTATAATTTCGAAATATATTATTAAGTCTCACTTAAAATATACTTTATTTCTAATCCCTAATATAAATATTATTCTCAAAAATATTATATTTTCTATTACACATAATTTTCCCCAAAATAATACTTTAACAAAAATACGCGTTCATGAATATTTCCTTAAAATGTGTAAGTTACGTTTTAACGATCGAGTGGTAATAATAATTACCGGTGTAACTTATATATTTATCGTGAAAGCGCTCGTATTATTTTGGATTCGTTAACATTCGATAATATTATTTTTACCCTAAAAATAATATTTATGTATCTTCGCAAATAATGACAAGTAACGTTGTGAAAAAAAAATATATTTACTAAATATATTTATCACGTTTAATTTTTGTGAAAATCCCACCTCCGATATTTTGTAAATAAAGTCGTGGCGAAACTTATATTTTGAAAACATGTCGAGAAGTATTTCTAACACTTATAGTGAAAATAATTCTAAGTGTTAGGTTTTTAGAAAAATTTCGCCAGAGTTTCCTCTGTAACTGGAGGTGGCCACGCTCTCAAACGTATCATTTTCTTTTATAAATCAACCCAACAATTTCCTTATTTAACCAAAACAATGTTCAAGACAACAAACTAGTCAACAAATATATATAAGTCGCAAAAATCACATGAACTTGTGGTTTTCTAATATTATGAAGTAAATCCCATTACTTTTAGCGGATCTCTATATAAATCCATCCGATTTTGTAAAAAAACTCGTTTTTAGAGAAATTCCGTTTTTACAACTTCTCGTCATCTTTTACAAAAATAGTTATTTTGTCGAAACTTTGTGCTACACAAGTGTTTACACACTTGTGTGTTCTAAAAATCATTTTTTTGTTAGTGTAAGATCCGTCTTTTAGAAAACATAATTTCTTTGATACTTGGTTCTTTGAAAATACCGCTTGTAGATCCGTAGATCTACTAGTTTTAAACACTATTTCACAAGCTAAATCGCTTTTACACAAGTTCATGATTCGTGTGTGGTAGAGTTTCATCCTTTGACCCTTGTTACTTCCAAAACAACCTTATGTCATGATCCAAGATCATGACCAATCCGGGTTAAACGATGATCCGAGCTACCACAACATAGATCGGGTCCAAATAACTACACAAATCAAATACTACAAGTTTTACACAACAAACAAGCTTTTAACCATCACTTTTAGTGTTTTTAGTAGACTTTCATGTTTCAACTTGCATTTTTACGAGTTTTAACCGTTACAAATCATTTTAACCACTTCAAAATAGTTCGAGAGGGTGATTATAGCAACTTACTACTAGCTCGAGGCTAGGGGAGAATCTAGACGCAAAATGAGAGGATAAAAGCAATAGAGTGAGGTCCTTCGCCTTCCGAATGCACCAAGCCTTCTTATCCGCGATCCTTAACGCTTGTATGGACTTGGAATGTGAAGATCAAAATCGAAATGTGGAGGAATGATATAGGGGGTGTTCGGCCGAAGCCTTTGAGAGAGAGAGAGATGAAGTGTTTGGTGAATGCTAAGTGGTGAATGATCAAGTGTGTAATCTCTAGCTCTTATAGACAAACTTAAGTTCTTTAACCATTGGATTTCATGTCACTTTGATATTAAACAAATGTAATTAAATAATCAAGAAGGACAAAAGGAAGTCCCCCCTCTTGGGGACGCTTTGTAAAGGGGGGGGGGGGGGGGTAGTTTGGTTCAAATCCAACTAAACATTAGTTAATAGTTAGGTTAATCTAGTTAAGTTTAGGGATTAACCCGGTTAGTAGTGTGTTGTGCTTTATTGCGGGTGTTAGGGTATTCAGGGACCCTAACTGGCTCAGAAAAAGATAAGTAATGTTATTAACAATATTTTCATGTTCCGGGTATAGTCCGGTTGTTCGGTTGGATAGTAATCCGTTAAAGCGTTAAACAAGCTTTAAAGTGTCGTTAATACCCTTTTTAGTGACACAACTTATTCCTCCAAAGTGTCGGGAATGTTTTCCTCATGTCTTGGCACTTTATTAGTTAGCTAAAAGCTGGATTGTTTATTAAAGTGCTGAGTTTTTGTGCTTAGAGCACGTTTTAGGCACATCCAGTCATTGTAACTTATTCCTAGAGACGCAGTTCTACAACCCTTGTATCCCTACACTCACCACTAGTGTAGTAAAATATTTCTGGCTCATACAGGCCTTAGAGGCAGTGTCTGCCTGATGCTGGCTTTATCAGCATGTTCAATAGGTTATCCGTTTATAGTGCTACTGTGCTTTTTGTGCATCATGTTTGTCACTAAGGTTCAGCATGTAAATAATGTAGTGACGGTAAGTAAAGTATGATGCAGGTATATGCATGTATCAGAAATCAAGTAGCAGTTCATCAGTAATTTCAAACAAGCACAGTAATTAAGCAGTAATTAATTATTAATTAAGTCGTACGGATACCTGGTTTAGTGAGGGTTGTCACAATCCATTATACAAGTATTCTATTCTAGAAGGTGTAAGCTTGACTTACCTCGCATCCAAATTACGCTTTTCTTCTCCTTCTTGATTCGTTTGACTTGCTTCCTCCTCCAAGCTTCCACCTAGCTTGTTAAGTGTCAAACTATCATCATCGTTTACAAGGTGGTTAGTTTTATCATAATTTAATACGATTATTCCACCTTACGCGTTTTATATCCAAAATTATCATTCATCGTATTCTAGGTCAGTTTGACTTTTTAAAAGTCACATGCCTATTAGTATATAAAATGCACATTCAAGTTCATTACTAGTTTAGGCATTCACAATTTACCCGGTAGGCGTTCTTTTAAGCCACCGTTTTAACTAATCTCTTAACCCGGTTCATTATATTTCCAACACTTCAACTAGTTCAAGCGATTATCAAAGCTAACTTATTTATTCATTTCACAAGAACTAAGGGTCCTCATCTATTAGTGAAACCCGTTTCGTCATATCATTAGCATTCATCCGAACACCTAATATAATCGAGTTCTACATATCAACTAGTAGATATCATGATTTCAAACATCCATATTCATGAAATAAATTACTAATTTCATTACAACATTCAAGACCCATTTCGAATCATGTATGGTCAAGTACTCAAACTTGAAATTTGTTTAAGTACCTTGCCTTTAGTATCAAATATGATGATTCTAATCACTAGTTAGGCACGGACATCATCATATTACAAAAACCCACTTAGCTCATACTTGCTTAGTTGACTAATAACTAGTTCATGGCACAAATTCAACAAGTTTGCACCTAGGGTTTTGTTCCTAGACTTATACTCACATCAATTTCACTAAAACCTTCAACTTTCATAAAAGAATTTCGTTCATGCATGATTATCAAAATTTCAAAATATCACCAAAATATAAATTTCGACATACCTTACGATCCCCTTGACTTGGTGATCGTTTATATATATTCAAATCCGAATTTGACCTTCAATTGATCCTTCAATTTGAAGATTTGGTTGAGTTAGGGTTTCACCTTTTTTTGTCTCCTGATGTTTGATCCAGAACACACACTTGGTGTGTGTGTTTTGTTTTAACTTTTCTTTTAATAATTAAACTTCCAAGTTTTTCCCACTTTGGTCCCTTATGTTTAGTTAGTTATGAAGTAGGTCACAACCTACTTAATTGCAACATTATCTCTTTTTACTAACTAGGTTAAAAATTCCTAGTTAACTTAGTGGGTTCAGGGAAAATATAACCTGTTTTTTTTAAGTCCCATTAACCCGGGGTTCTTACAAACTTTGTTTTTCTCTAAGTGTTTATTCTTCTTTTTAATTAATATTTAGGATTATTTATTTTAATCATAATATTCACCGGGTTAAATTTTACCACTAACGGTATTTCACCCGTTCATTAATATTAACGTAGTTTGGCTATCGAACCCGTTTTCAGGGTGTTACATAAAATTATGAAGAAGCATACCCCAATTATTATCATCATCATTAGAAACTCAATGAAGTAATAACCTAAACCCATGTATGAATCCCCAAAATGACAAGCATCCAGATGGATTTAAAAGGCCTCAAATCAAACAAATCACATTTATAATCTTCCAATTGAGTTAGTAACCAAATCAAACTTTCTACAAGTGTTCAATATTCGTCCATCTATATTCTCCCTATTTTTTTTGTGTTTCACTCTTCTAGCTTATCACCACCATAAATGTCACACCCCCAAAATCCACAGGTGGAGTATCACCGCTTGGAGGCGTGACTGACCAGGATCAAGCCACCAATCATATTGAACGAGAAAGTAAGTAAACGTAATTCAACCAAACAATATGAAAGGTGTTCAAAACCAAAGCATAGTTAAGTGTTTAGCGGAAGCATAATTGTAAAACCCATTGAAAGTATTAAATGCGAAATAAAGTAATGTCCATAGCATGGCACACACTGCCATGTCCCACAACGACCGTTCCTCCCTGTGCAAGCTCCATGAGTACCTAATGACCTGCAAGGCATGTAGCAACGAATCAACAACAAAGTTGAGCGAGTTCACAGTTGGTTGTTTGGTTATAGTAAGTTCTTTTCGTAACATGTGGCTCTACTAGGCCGATAGTATGTTCTATTAGTGGGGGCTTCCCATATTTGTATATACACTAGACTATTTGTAACCATAAGTGTTCTTCTTAACCCGAGAACAGTAGTACGTACAAGCTTTACGTAGGTTTTACGTAAGTGTCTTGCTTTACCCGAGGACAGTGGTACGCGTGGGGTTTACGTAGGTTTTACGTAAGTGTCCTTCCTGACTCCGGAAGACAGTAGCATGTGCGAGTTTACGTAGGTTTTACGTAAGTGTCCCTCGAAACCTGAGGACAGTGGTAAGTACTTGTTTACGTAGGTTTTACGTAAGTGTCCTGCTTAACCCAAGGACCATGGTAGATAGTCTAGTAGCCGTGTAAGTAGGAGAAATTGTTCAATCCCATCATTCAACCCATTCCCAATCCCCGGGAATCCCATGCCTTGGTAAAGAGTGTGAACTCACCTTGGTTTGCTCGGCAGATACACAGAAAGGTCAATCGAGCTAGTTGAGGCTAACCACGTCCTAACATGGTTACCATACAAGTCAGGTCTAAAGCACGTATGTTTACATGTAAGTTAACAGGTTACAAACACGTATTGATCATGGCAAACACATAATCACTTAACAGTCAAGTCCACACAATGCCCAACTTGTGCGACTCAATTGGAAGCCCAATAAAATACCCCGGCCCAACATAAATACACAGCCCAATAATACAACACGTTGATCTTGTGCGGTCCAATAAACCTTGTGCGATCCGGTCGACTTGTGCGATCCAGATGGCTTGTGCGTTTGTGTTTTTGGGCTAATAGGCCCAACATTATATAAATGAAATCTGTTTAAGTGTTCGTCCAAACAACAGTCCCAAATTACGTGTATGATGTCCATAACAATGATCCAAAGATAATTAAATCATTTAATCTAATGAACAATCAAGTCATGTCAAATCCTAGAACAATAACCAATTCAACCGTATATAACCAATCCCCATCATCCATTACCCAATCTACTCAGCCCACCATGCTCATCATGTAATCATCAAGTCTTAATGTCAATGTATAATACCAATTCATCACTTCACGTATCAAAACTGTTATTGCTTGTTTTTAACATATCCTTTATTTAACAAGCAAACAATAACCAACATATCACTAGTTCATATAATTACCAAAACATATATCATCATCAGTGAGCATATAATCGATATCGAAATCACACAACTTGTTTCCATAACCTATTCATTATTCTAACAATCAACACATTCTTAATGTTTGGCATGCATCCTAAATCATAACTAACAGTTTCGAGATCATAACTAATATTGGTCATATTTTATTGTCACATTGCACAAGCATAGTTTCCAATACATCAACACATGCTCACATAGAATTAATCATTTAACCCATTAAATGTTGCATATGAATATCATCATCAACATCACATATGTCCAACCTAATTGGACCTTCACTTTAGTCACATGCAAGCAGACAACCAAATCATGAATTCTAAGTCATCACATATTATATATAAAGTAGTAGCACACATACCTATATACTACCAATTTACAAAAGATGCCTCACAATTGTAGCTTGAATTCGGTGGGGGTAGTTAATCTGCTGCCGCCGCCAATCACAGGGGGAATAGGGTTTGCAAAAGAGTTGTGGGATCATGTGTCTATCCTACGTAACTAATAGATATGGCAGGTGACTCGATTTGGGCTTGTGACCACACAAAAGCCCGAAACAATAATGCTAAACACATAAAGGTCGGCCCACTATGACTACAAAGTGACCGGCCCCAATTCCTTAATTCTAATTCAATGTAGACGATGTGCGGAAAACAGATCGTACTGGGCCCAAGGCCCATTTGATTTCGCCAAAGTGTGGGTGACGAAAACACCCTAGTGTTTTCGTCCAGCAATGTTTTCGTGGGGAGGGTGTTTGGCCTAACAGATTTCATATTTTTAAATTATACCAAACATCATAATAATACAAAGCATAATATTAACATTCACATTTAATGCACACCATATATAACATATCAATCACAGTACGATTTAACATATTACAACGTGTACAGTTGTGAAACAAACAAGTCGTGTAAACAAACAATCTAAACAATTACGTGCACTAAAGCGAAGATGGAATCTTGGAAACTCGAGTTGTCACATTATCCCCAACTTGAAAGAAATTTCGTCCCGAAATTTAGCACGTTGTTACTGAGGAAGCTACTTGTGTACTGTAGTTTACTGGTTTTCCTGGGGTGTCACATCATCCGCCAGTTGATTTGGAATTTCGTCCCGAAATTCCGTAGTAGCTTCAGCCTCAGTAGTGGTTGCACTGTTTCCGAACAACTGGGGATATTTGAGTTTCATTTGATCTTCTCGTTCCCAGGTAAACTCTGGGCCACGATGGGAGGTCCAACGAACTCGAACAAGAGGTATTCTGGTGTGCTTGAGGACCTTAACGTCCCGGTCCGTGATTTCAACTGGTTCCTCGACGAATCGCAACTGATCGTCGATAGTGAGCTCCTTCAAAGGAACTACGAGGGTCTCATCTGACAGACACTTCTTCAGATTAGACACGTGGAAAATGTCTTGAACTGCACTGAGTTCTGCGGGTAGGTTTAGTTTGTAGGCCACCCTGCCTATTTTCTCAATGATTTCGAAAGGTCCGACGTATCGTGGGTTAAGTTTGCCTCGTTTACCAAAACGAACCACACCCTTCCAGGGTGAAACTTTGAGTAGCACTCGCTCCCCAACCTGGAGCTCGAGTGGTTTCCTGTCCTTATCGGCGTAGCTTTTCTGACGGTCACGAGCTGCCGCCATGCGTTGTTGTATTTGAGCAATCTTTTCTGTTGTGTCTACTACCAGTTCTGGACCAGTGATCTGACTATCTCCCACCTCTGCCCAACAAAGAGGTGACCTGCATTTACGCCCGTACAATGCCTCAAATGGAGCAGCTTTAATGCTGGTGTGGTAGCTGTTATTGTATGAAAAATCCACAAGTGGCAGATGCTTTTCCCAGCCATTGCCAAAGTCAAATACACATGCACGAAGCATGTCTTCTAAAGTTTGAATAGTGCGCTCAGATTGCCCATCCGTCTGAGGGTGATATGTTTGCTCATGTCTAGCCGTGAGCCAAAAGTTTTGTGCATTGCTTGCCACAGTTCTGAAGTGAATCGTGCATCTCGATCTGAGATAATAGAAGTGGGCACTCCGTGCCTCGAGACAACTTCCTTAAGATATACATCTACTAGTGTGGAGAACTTATCCGTTTCCTTGATAGCCAAGAAGTGAGCAGGCTTTGTGAGTTGATCCACGATCACCCAAATAGTATCGTTGCCACGTTGAGATCTAGGCAGGCCAGTAACAAAATCCATGGAAATTTGCTCCCATTTCCATTGTGGTATCTCTGGTTGTTGAAGTAGGCCTGAGGGTTTCTGATATTCCGTCTTGACTCTCGCACAAGTCAAGCACTTGCTAACGTATGTTGCTATGTGAGCTTTCATGCTAGGCCACCAATACGTAGTTTTGATATCGTGGTACATCTTATCCGACCCAGGATGTACCGAGTAGCGAGACTTGTGTGCCTCATTCATCACAAGCTCTCGTAGGTTGCCATAGAGTGGGACCCAAATGCGTCCTGTTACGTTGTAGGCACTGTCTTCCTTTTATTCTAATCGTTGCCTTGAGCCACGTAGGGATTCAGCCCTGATGTTTTCTAGTTTCAATGCTTCCACCTGAGCATTTCGTATCTGTGCAGGAAGACTAGATTGAATCGTGAGTTGTAAAGCTCGTACGCGCTTAGGCGCAGTGTCCTTTCGACTGAGGGCGTCAGCCACAACAATGGCTTTGCCTGGGTGATACCTGATCGAGCATTCGTAATCATTCAGTAGCTCAACCCATCATCGTTGTCGCATATCCAGTTCCTTCTGTTTGAAGATATGCTCGAGGCTCCTGTGATCTGTATAGATGGCACACTTGGTACCGTACAGGTAGTGTCTCCATATCTTAAGTGCAAAAACAACAGCTCCCAGCTCTAGATCGTGAGTAGTGTAGTTCTTTTCATGAACTTTAAGCTGGCGTGAGGCGTAGGCTATAACTTTATCCCGCTGCATCAATACACAACCAAGACCCTGAATGGATGCGTCGTAGTAAACCACAAAGTCGTCTGTACCCTCTGGCAATGAAAGGATAGGTGCACTGCAAAGTCTATCCTTTAAGTGTTGAAACGCTAACTCCTGTGCACTTCCCCATCGATAAACAACGCCTTTCTGTGTCAGTGGAGTGAGAGGCTGTGCAATCTTGGAAAAATCCTTAATGAACCTCCTGTAGTAACCTGCCAATCCCAAGAATTGGCGAATTTCCGTTGGTGTACGAGGTGCAGGCCAGTTCTTAATCGAATCTACCTTGGTTGGATCAACATGAATCCCATCCTTGTTTACCACATGGCCTAGAAAATGGACTTCACGAAGCCAGAAGTCGCATTTTGAAAACTTGGCGTACAGCTGATCTGATCGAAGAAGTTCCCAAATAAGTCGCAAATGCTGCTCGTGTTCCTCCTGATTCTTGGAATAGATCAGGATGTCGTCTATGAACACGATCACAAACTTGTCCAGGTAAGGCTTGCACACTCTGTTCATTAGATCCATGAAAACTGTAGGCGCGTTCGTTAGCCAGAATGGCATGACTAGAAACTCGTAGTGACCGTAGCGAGTTCTGAATGCTGTCTTAGAGACGTCCTCATCCCGGACTCTCAGCTGATGGTAACCTGACCTCAGATCAATCTTTGAGTAGTAGCTCGACCCTTGCAGTTGGTCGAATAAGTCGTCAATACGTGGAAGTGGATAGCGGTTCTTCACTGTCACCTTGTTCAGTTCGCAGTAATCTATGCACATGCGGAAGGTACCGTCTTTCTTCTTCACAAATAATACTGGAGCTCCCCAGGGCGAAGAGCTAGGACGAATAAAACCCTTTTCCAAAAGTTCTTGTAATTGCTTGGACAGTTCTTCCAGCTCGGTTGGGGCTAAGCGATAAGGTGCTCGAGCTATGGGCGCTGCTCCAGGAGCTAGCTCGATTTGGAATTCGACTCGGCGATGAGGCGGAAGACTAGGTAATTCCTCAGGGAATACCTCAGGATAGTCGCGTACAATTGGAAAATCTTCTATCTTCTTCTCTTTCTTCGAGGTGTCAGTAACGAGAGCCAGAATAGCAGTGTGGCCCTTACGCAAACACTTCTGGGCCTTAAGGAAAGAGATGATGCCCACTACAGCACCACTCTTGTCGCCTTGAATTTCGAAAGGTTCTTAACCAGCACGAGGAATGCGGACGATCTTTTCTTTGCAAAGAATCTCTGCTTGATGTTGAGGTAGCCAATCCATACCAATAACGATGTCGAAACCATCACCACATTGGGGTCATTCCTAGTATCTCCCTGACCAACTACGAACACTCGACCCCTGGCACCATTGCTGTCGTTATTACCCCCGTTGTTCCCATTGCCCTGATTATTGTTGTTGTTGCTCGGTTACGCAGGTCGTGAGCTCCTGCAATCCTTAGCTTCATGACCCATCTTGAGACACCTCTGATAACGACCCTTGTTGCACTGACCACTGTGGTGCCTGTTGCATCTGTTGCACTTTGGGTGGTTTCCTCGATATCCACCCTGCCCTTGACTACCGGAAGATTGCTGACTAGGACTCTGGTAGTCATCGATCTTTCGCTGCTGTGCCTGGGACTGAACCGAAGTCGAACCCTTGCTGGAGGCTCCATCCCACTTTCGCTTGTTGTCACTGGGAATAGCAGAAGTAGTAACAGTAGTAGTACCGAAACGTTTAGGCAGCCTGTTCTGTTCCACCGCCTGGTCTGTGAGACGATGAGCAAGACGAGTAACATCCTGGATGGTAGCAAGGTTAGCAGCAGTTACATGGCTTTGAATCTATGGTACTAAGCCTTTTAGGTACAGCTCAATGCGCTTGATGGGAGGATCCACCATGGTTGGACATAACACTGCCGGTTCGTTGGATCGTTCAGGTTAAAGAATTCCACTTCCAGTATTTACGTTTGATCAGTTCCTTAAAATCATTCCATGGGGTGGCATTAGCTGCCGCTAGCCCCAGCATCTGAACTTGCGCGTTCCACCATGTTAGCGCAGTGCCTTCGAGAGTACCAGTGGCGTACTTCACCCTGCGAGCCCCAGGGCATTCACACACCTCTAAAACAGACTCGAGCTTTTCAAACCAATGGAGGAGTCCAACAGCTCCTTTAGTGCCACTGAAAGTACTAGGATGACAGTCCATGAACGTCTTGAATGTGCATACAGGTGGCTGAGCGTTCTAACCTTGTTGCGCGAGGAAGAAAAGACAGGGTTAAGCGCGAGAGTTGGGTCATGAGAGTAGGATCTAGCATCCTAGGTTAGGTTTGGAATAGCAGGTTATACCTCCTGCTTGAGCGGCTGCGAGTACTGCCATAACTTGTTCGTTGATAAGAGCCGTCAGCTGGCTTGAGTTAGGTTCACACGTTCCCTTATGATCTTCACATCAAAGGAAACACAAATAGGAAAGGTGTCGCGAATGTGTGTAAGTGTGGAGTGACAGAAGGGAGCAAGCACACATGTGTTTTAAATCAACAGTTGCTACGTTTACCTAAGCATACCATAAGCAAAGTTCTATGTAATCTAGCAAGTAGGCAATGTAAACATAAACCATATCACCTAGAATGTCGAGCCTTGCACGTGGAGTGAAGCGTCGTTGTGGATCGTAGAGCACTGTACAGGTTATAGTCTGGTTTTAACAAAAAACGTTTTCCTTTATTAAAACCAAGTTCTCTATAACCAATGGCTCTGATACCAATCTGTCACACCCCCAAAATCCACACGCGGAGTATCACCGCTTGGAGGCGTGACTGACCAGGATCAAGCCACCAATCATATTGAACGAGCAAGTAAGTAAACGTAACTCAACCAAACAATATGAAAGGTGTTCAAAACCAAAGCATAGTTAAGTGTTTAGCGGAAGCATAATTGTAAAACCCATTGAAAGTATTAAATGCGAAATAAAGTAATGTCCATAGCATGGCACACACTGCCATGTCCCACAACGACCGTTCCTCCCTGTGCAAGCTCCATGAGTACCTAATGACCTGCAAGGCATGTAGCAACGAATCAACAACAAAGTTGAGCGAGTTCACAGTTGGTTGTTTGGTTATAGTAAGTTCGTTTCGTAACATGTGGCTCTACTAGGCCGATAGTATGTTCTATTAGTGGGGGCTTCCCATATTTGTATATACACTAGACTATTTGTAACCATAAGTGTTCTTCTTAACCCGAAAACAGTAGTACGTACAAGCTTTACGTAGGTTTTACGTAAGTGTCCTGCTTTACCCGAGGACAGTGGACGCATGGGGTTTACGTAGGTTTTACGTAAGTGTCCTTCCTGACTCCGGAAGACAGTAGCATGTGCGAGTTTACGTAGGTTTTACGTAAGTGTCCCTCGAAACCTGAGGACAGTGGTAAGTACTTGTTTACGTAGGTTTTACGTAAGTGTCCTGCTTAACCCGAGGACCATGGTAGATAGTCTAGTAGCCGTGTAAGTAGGAGAAATTGTTCAATCCCATCATTCAACCCATTCCCAATCCCCGGGAATCCCATGCCTTGGTAAAGAGTGTGAACTCACCTTGGTTTGCTCGGCAGATACACAGAAAGGTCAATCGAGCTAGTTGAGGCTAACCACGTCCTAACATGGTTACCATACAAGTCAGGTCTAAAGCACGTATGTTTACATGTAAGTTAACAGGTTACAAACACGTATTGATCATGGCAAACACATAATCACTTAACAGTCAAGTCCACACAATGCCCAACTTGTGCGACTCAATTGGAAGCCCAATAAAATACCCCGGCCCAACATAAATACACAGCCCAATAATATAACACGTTGATCTTGTGCGGTCCAATAAACCTTGTGCGATCCGGTCGACTTGTGAGATCCGGATGGCTTGTGCGTTTGTGTTTTTGGGCTAATAGGCCCAACATTATATAAATGAAATCTGTTTAAGTGTTCGTCCAAACAACAGTCCCAAATTACGTGTATGATGTCCATAACAATGATCCAAAGATAATTAAATCATTTAATCTAATGAACAATCAAGTCATGTCAAATCCTAGAACAACAACCAATTCAACCGTATATAACCAATCCCCATCATCCATTACCCAATCTACTCGGCCCACCATGCTCATCATGTAATCATCAAGTCTTAATGTCAATGTATAATACCAATTCATCACTTCACGTATCAAAACTGTTATTCCTTGTTTTTAACATATCCTTTATTTAACAAGCAAACAATAACCAACATATCACTAGTTCATATAATTACCAAAACATATATCATCATCAGTGAGCATATAATCGATATCGAAATCACACAACTTGTTTCCATAACCTATTCATTATTCTAACAATCAACACATTCTTAATGTTTGGCATGCATCCTAAATCATAACTAACAGTTTCGAGATCATAACTAATATTGGTCATATTTTATTGTCACATTGCACAAGCATAGTTTCCAATACATCAACACATGCTCACATAGAATTAATCATTTAACCCATTAAATGTTGCATATGAATATCATCATCAACATCACATATGTCCAACCTAATTGGACCTTCACTTTAGTCACATGCAAGCAGACAACCAAATCATGAATTCTAAGTCATCACATATTATATATAAAGTAGTAGCACACATACCTATATACTACCAATTTACAAAAGATGCCTCACAATTGTAGCTTGAATTCGGTGGGGGTAGTTAATCTGCTGCCGCCGCCAATCACAGGGGGAATAGGGTTTGCAAAAGAGTTGTGGGATCATGTGTCTATCCTACGTAACTAATAGATATGGCAGGTGACTCGATTTGGGCTTGTGACCACACAAAAGCCCGAAACAATAATGCTAAACACATAAAGGTCGGCCCACTATGACTACAAAGTGACCGGCCCCAATTCCTTAATTCTAATTCAATGTAGACGATGTGCGGAAAACAGATCGTACTGGGCCCAAGGCCCATTTGATTTCGCCAAAGTGTGGGTGACGAAAACACCCTAGTGTTTTCGTCCAGCAATGTTTTCGTGGGGAGGGTGTTTGGCCTAACAGATTTCATATTTTTAAATTATACCAAACATCATAATAATACAAAGCATAATATTAACATTCACATTTAATGCACACCATATATAACATATCAATCACAGTACGATTTAACATATTACAACGTGTACAGTTGTGAAACAAACAAGTCGTGTAAACAAACAATCTAAACAATTACGTGCACTAAACCGAAGATGGAATCTTGGAAACTCGAGTTGTCACAATAAAAAATGGTGAAATAGCAAAAGCACTAATTGTAGGTTTAGATCAAAATTGAGAAAAGGAAAATACCCCACATCGGTTGACACTTGATCTTCAAATTTACTCTTTCTCTCTCTTGACCACTTTCCGGCTCTCTGAGTCGTTTCTGCCGATGGCCGGTGATTACTACCCCCACCGCTTACAAATGCAAAACCCCATCAATTGTCACAATCCCACTTGTCGGAACCACCTCTAGCCGCTTCACTCGCCGACTGCAAAAATCCGACATGATCAATCAATTTACCTAAACCTCCGTAATCCTTCATCAGTTAGTGGTCCCCTCCCGTTCACGCTATCTCTTTCTTCTTCTCTATTCTCATCTCTCTCTCTCTGTTAGAAAAAAAAGAAATAATGGCAATATCGTAAATAAGCACAACATTTTGACCAATTGTTATACTGTTCCTAAGGAACGACGTGAATTGTTATATATAGATAATATATTTTCATAGCCATATAGGTAACGTTAAATCTACCCATTATCATATTTTACTTAATTTACTCGTTCTTTAGACTATGGGGTGTGGAGGGGTTTGGGTTGGGGGCATTGCTCAACATGTGACAGGTGTGGGCTTCGTCAGTACACACCAAAAAAGTGGGGTGTGGAATGGGCGTGACAAAGTCGGCGTTGAGGTGCCACGTGGCATTCCTTTTTTTTTTTAAGTTGACAATTTATATAAAAAAGCACAATTCATATTAAAAGTGTATCTCGCTAATTAAAAAAAATTACATAGAAGACAACCCACAATAAAAAACCTACTTATTATCCTAAAAAATAAAAAAAATATTTATTAAATCCTAAAAAATAAAAAAAACTACTTATTAAATCCTACAAACTAAAAAAAAACTACAGAATACGATAAATATATTAAATCCTACAAACTAAAAACAAACTACAGAATACGATAAATATTAAAGTGGGCAACTCACTTAAAATCCGTATTCGCATTGTGCTTGTACTCGATCTTCGCGATTTCGATGTCACGGCCCCAGCCCCGGTTTGACCCGGTCAGGAGCCGCGGGACAGGAACCCGTGGTATGTATTAATTGATGCGACAACGGAAGATTTAACAGGATCCTTTTAAACTTGAAACTGCCCGATTATTTTATTTCATAATTCGGGATAAACCCCGTATTTTACAATAGAGGAATTTAACTAGGAAATTCCCTGGTTTACAAAACATGTTTATTTATTTAATTGAGCCACTACTTCAAGCTTTGTTAGTGCTCCGTAGCACTTTTCCTTGGTTCACAGTAGTCACCTGACACATGTTTTGAAAATATTTTGTCAGCGGGGAAATACTGGTGAATCATTCATTTTGATAAAACGACGCATAGTTATAAATTACAGCATAAGAGCGATTACAATGGCTTTTATCTTATTTTTATCTGGCGCCGTGTCACCTCCTGGTGACGATGGTCATACCACTATTGGGTCTTTCCCCAAGTAGTGATGATTATCACTGTTAGGATTTATTAGCATAACTGTGAGAAATTAGTAATGTGCACAATACCCCACTAGCCAGTGATTCAAGATAACCACGACTTAATCCCTGTAATTATAACTTTTGAAAATGGAGTATTGTAAAATACTTTTGATAAAAGAGAATGATTCACATTGCAGATTTAAACAGGCAGAGCTTAGCCTACTGATTAGCCTTGTAACCTAATTTAAATAACAATGCACACGAAGTAGGTCAGTAACTAATACAGCATTTACGATAACTCACGAAACTAAAACCCTCACAACGAATGACAAAGTGCTATATTTAAACATCCGTCGAATTCACGACTAATGACAAAGTATGGCCCTAGTGTGGGCATCACTTAAACATCCATCAGATAGTTTCAATCGATCGGACATTGAATCGTAGCAGCGATCGAGTTAATACCCTGTATCGTAGTAGCGCCTTGCTATTGTAAAAGTGAATTTCGAATTTGTGCAGTGTGCTTTCGTTTTTGTGAAATGGTTTCGACACCAGAGGACTGCTCAAGATCCAAGCTATTTATAGCTGAAATTTGGGTCTCACGCGGCCCGCGTGAGCCCACCCTTGATCTTTACGCGGCCCGCGAGGGCACCTATTCATAGATTAGGGCATCCGTGTCATGCGTAGGTATGCCACGTGGGTGACACGTGGATCTGGATGCTTATCCGGTCAAACTTAAGGTTGACGCGGCCCGCGTAAGGGTCTGGTCATCCTTTACGCGGCCCGCCTGAAGACCAAAAATAAGATTTTCTTGATTTTTGATATGGATTAGGGTTTCAGAAGGCCGGGTTTTCACTTATGAGTCGTTTTAGGACATTTTTGAAGGTCCTTACATTCTCCCCACCATATTTAAAATCTCGTCCTCGAGATTTACTGAAATAAGTGAGGATACTTTCGCTTCATTTCCGATTCCAACTCCCAAGTGTATTCGGGTCCTCTTTTGGAATCCCATTTGACTTTGACTAGTACCAATCTTTTGTGTTTGAGAAACTTGATCTTTTTGTCTTCTATTTGCAGTGGCTTCTCAACAAATTTTATTTTTTCATTTACCTCTATGTCTTGAAGAGGCATTACCAGAGATTCGTCCGATAGACATTTCTTGAGATTGGATTCATAAAATATGCCATGTACTCCCGCTAATTCTTCTGGTAGTTGTAAGCGATAGGTAACTGGACCTATACGTTGGATCACTGGAAATGGTCCTACATACCTTGGGCTCAACTTTCCTTTCTTACCGAACCGAACTACTCCTTTCCAAGGAGAAACTTTCAAGAGTACTCTGTCTCCAATTTGGAATTCGAGTGGCTTGCGTCAATTATCGGCATAACTCTTCTGGCGATCTCGAGCCGTCTTCAGTCTTTCTTTGATTTGAGTAATCTTGTCGGTAGTTTATTGTACTATTTCAGGACCTGATAATTGACTTTCTCCTATTTCTGCCTAGCAAACTGGAGTTCTACACTTTCGTCCATATAGTGCTTCGAATGGGGCAGCTTCAATATTTGTATGATAACTATTGTTATAGGAGAATTCAATTAATGGTAGGTGGTCATCCCAATTTCCACCAAAATCTATCACACATGCCCTAAGCATGTCCTCCAGGGTTTGGATCGTCCTTTCACTTTGTCCGTCTGTTTGTGGGTGATATGTGTAACACCCATCTTTTAATTAATGTAAATATGATATATAAATAAAAAGATATATCATATTATACCATAAAATCCAAAAGTAGAGTATTAAAGTAACAAAACATTATTTATTTTTTTTCTTTTTTTTTTCTACTAACTGATTTAAAATTTCAAAAGTTGTTTAGCAAACAAGTTACATCATAACACAGTTTAAACCAAGTTAATTTATGCGGAAGCTTCAAAAGTATGTGCTCGGTTCGTCAAAAGCTTGCTTGATCGTCGCCCGTAATCCGTGAGTACCTATAGCTGAAATGTTTACATAAAACATTTGCATTAAAATGCTTAGAAATAATACTAAATCGACACTACAATAGAAGTGGATTTGAATAGTTACAATTATACAAAATAAAAAAAAGACAACTTGAGCTCTACCGTAACTTACGGTTCCACCGTAAGTTACGGTAGTCAGTTTACAAAAGGGGTCTACCGTAAACCAGTAGAAACCCACCGTAACATTTCTGACCTCTACCGTAAGTTACGGTGTCACCGTAACTTACGGTGGTCCCTGCACATATATGGTTTGGCTTTTTATTTGATTTGCCCTCACAAGTTTCTCAAATCCTTATTCTAACAAACCAACATATTAAACTCTCTTGTTCTAATATGTCAATATATAATTGATAACAATAGACAAATTGATCATATTATGAAGCAATAACCATGCTTTATTTAATTATTCGACCCGTTTGGCTCGTCTAAGGAATCCTCCTTTATGACGACTACCAACGAGTTCCAACTAACTTTTGACCAAATATTCGATATAGCAACATCATTGCTTTAATTCAACGCAGCTCTTATTCTAAAGTTCAACTACGCATTTTATAATCATCAGATTTACTTAATGTAACGGGTCAAGTTACATACCTTCAAAGTAGCCCTTTTAAACGTGGTTCGCCTCCCGCTTGTCCACTTGACGCTCCTGTGCCCGTTCCTATAGAGTTCATTCATCATATGTTTAGAACTCTCTTCAAATCATAATTCGCATAATACACCAAACATCATGATTATGCGTTTAAACTCGAAATTTCAGTTTTTAAGCCTTCATAGAGGCATTTCAACAAACACTTCATAAGCAGATTTTTACATGATTAAACATAACATCCTTAGTTTATCATTTAACCCTAATTTCACATAAATCAACCAATTTACATGATCATTAGCTTCTAATTTCTGAAATCACTTCAAAATTGCCAAATTACACTAGATTAACAATCTACTTTCTAGTGTTCATCCAAATACACATAACCCACTAATCACCTACCATGGTGTTCATGGATTCACCCAAAATTTCTTATGATTTCAACTTCTATTGATCTAGGGTTTGTCCTTAGACACTATAGTTGTTCCTCAATCATCATAACATACACATGCAACCCTAATTTCAGATTTTTCCCAATTCATGAAAATTTCAAGTTGAGAGTTTTCCTTAAATTTTACATACCTTGTAATCCTCTTGTGATGAGGATCACGATTCTATGCTCGGATTTTCGTTTGGACCAGATTTGCACCTCCAATTTGAGATTTCAAGTAGATTTTTGAGAGTTTGAAGGTGGGGGTGTCGCCCCTGGTTGTTCTAGTCGACCAGACATCCCCTTTGTGGGGTGTTTGGTTTGTTTTATTTAGCTTAATTAACTCAAGTTTCAATTCTTACAACTTAAGCCCCTCAACTTTGTTCAACATATTGTTTAGTAGCTTTTAACCCTATCATAAGCTATTTCTAGTCTTTTAACTAACTAGGTTAAAAATTTCTAGTTAGTAAATTCTCGTTTATTTATACTTTATAATTCTAATATAAAGTTTTATATTTTTCGGGGTGTTACAAGTCCACCCCCCTTAAAAAGGGTTTCGTCCCCGAAACCGAAGTACGTACCAAATAATATAGGGTGAAGACGTCGCATCTCCTCTTCGGACTCCCACGTAGTGTCCGAACCCTTCCTATGCTCCCATTTGACTTTGACTTGGTCAATTTGTTATTTTCGTAAAAGTTTGACCTTTCGGTCTAAAATCTCCACCGGTCTCACCGCATAATTCAGACTATTATCCACTTCGATATCATCGTAATGGATATAGGCCGTTTCGTCTGCTAGGCACTTTCTTAATTGTGACACGTGGAACGTGCCATGGATCCCACTTAGTTCCTCCGGTAGCTCAAGGCGGTAAGCTACCTTGCCAACTCTTCCGATAATTTTAAATGGCCCAATAAACCTCGGGCTTAGCTTCCCCCTTTTTCTGAATCATATAACACCCTTACATGGGGAAACTTTTAGCATGACCATGTCACCAACCTGAAATTCGATTGGCCTATTCCTTTTATCAGCATACGCCTTTTGCCTGTCTTGAGCTACTTTCAAGTGTGCCCGAACTATATCGATCTTTTCATTCGTGGCTCGTACTATATCTTGATGAGCGAGTTCACGTGGACCCACTTCACCCCAACATACCGGGGTTCGACACTTCCTACCATAAAGCATTTCGTACGGTGCCATCTTAATACTAGATTGGTAGCTGTTATTATACGAAAACTCGACTAACGGTAGGTGAACATCCCAACTTCCTCCAAAGTCGATTATACATGCCCGTAGCATATCCCCCAATGTTTGTATCGTTCTTTCACTCTGTCCATCCGTTTGAGGATGGTACGCAGTGCTAATGAACAATTAGGTTCCCATTTGCTCTTGGAAATCTCGCCAGAAATTTGAAGTAAACCGGGTATCCCTATCAGACACGATGGATACCGGCACCCCATGACGTGCTATTATTTCATTAGTGTAAACTTCTAACATCTTTTCTGACGTATAAGTCTCACGAATCAGAATGAAGTGAGCACTTTTCGTCAATCTATCCACCACTACCCAAATGGCATCGAAACCACGACTCGTCTTAGGCAACTTGGTTAATAGGTCCATTGTAATATGTTCCCATTTCCAAACCGGAATTTCTAACGGTTGGAGTTTGCCATATGGTTTCTGGTGCTCCGCCTTGACTTGTAAACATGTCAAGCATTTTTCCACATACTTCGCCACATCCCTCTTCATTCCGGGCCACCAATAATTTTGTTTCAAATCATTGTACATCTTGGTCGCACCCGGATGAATTGAATAACGGGATTTATGAGCTTCATTAAGTAGAAGCGCCTTCACTCCACAAGTATGTGGGACCCATATCCTTCCGGATCGAGTCTTCAACCCGTGATTCCCATCCGAAAAATCTTTCAATTGACCGATTATTCTTTCTTTCTTCCAATTCTCTTCTTTTACTGCTTCTAACTGCGCCTCTCGAATACGTTCAAGTATACCCGAGGTCACCACGAGTTGCATCGACCTTACTCGTATTGGGACGTAGTCCGCTTTTCTGCTCAGAGCATCCGCTACCACATTCGCCTTTCCGGGGTGGTAATGTATTTCACAGTCGAAATCTTTCACCATTTCTAGCCATCGCCTTTGTCGCATATTTAACTCCTTCTGATCGAAGAAGTATTTCAAGCTCTTGTGGTCGGTGAATATGGTGCACTTTACCCCATACAAGTAGTGCCTCCATATTTTTAATGCAAATACCACCGCAACCAACTCGAGATCGTGCGTGGGATGTTTCTTCTCGTGTATCTTCAATTGTCTCGAGGCATAGGCTATTACCTTGCCCCGTTGCATCAACACACAACCGAGCCCCGATAGTGAAGCATCAGAATAAACCACCATGTCTTCGACTCCGTCCGGCAATGTCAGTACCGGAGCTTGAGTTAACTTTTCTTTTAGCGTTTGAAACGCTTTTTCTTGATCGACACCCGAAATAAACTTTTCTTTCTTTTGGGTTAGCTTTGTTAGCGGTGACGCAATTTTGGAGAAATCTTGAATGAATCTCCTATAGTATCCCGCAAGCCCCAAAAAGCTTCTAATCTCCGAAGGGTTCTTCGGAGGATTCCATTTTGACACAGCCTCAATCTTTGACGGATCCACCAAAACTCCATCGGCACTTATGATATGGCCAAGAAATTGTACCTCTCGTAACCAAAAGGCACATTTAGAGAATTTTGCATATAACCTCTCTCGTTTAAGTGTCTCTAACACTTCTTGTAAGTGGTGTGCGTGTTCAGCTTCACTTTTCGAATACACCAAGATATCGTCGATAAACACGATGACCGACTTATCCAACATTGGCTTGCAAACCCGGTTCATGAGGTCCATGAAAGCCGCGGGTGCGTTTGTTAGCCCAAATGATATCACAAGGAATTCGTAATGTTCGTATCTCGTGCGGAAAGCCGTCTTTGGCACATCTTCTTCTTTGACCTTTAGTTGGTGATACCCCGATCTAAGGTCAATTTTTGAAAACCAGTTCGCACCTTGTAGTTGGTCGAATAAATCATCTATCCTCGGGAGCGGGTATCGGTTCTTTACCGTGAGTTTGTT
Organism: Helianthus tuberosus; assembly: GCA_030545235.1. Taxonomy (NCBI): domain Eukaryota; kingdom Viridiplantae; phylum Streptophyta; class Magnoliopsida; order Asterales; family Asteraceae; genus Helianthus; species Helianthus tuberosus. Next base: position 11,373 of record JARYGA010050406.1, on the reverse strand, counting down.
TAACTCCCGGTAATCGATGCACATGCGCATGCTCCCGTCTTTCTTTCTCACGAACAACACCGGTGCACCCCAAGGAGACACACTCGGCCTTATGAATCCCTTGTCAAGCAGGTCTTGGATTTGGGACATCAACTCTTGTAATTCTGATGGTACAAGTCGGTACGGGGCTTTTGCTACGGGTTTCGCGCCCGGAATCAATTCGATCCCGAACTCTATTTCCTGTTCAGGCGGTATTCCCGGTAAATCTTCCGGAAACACATCTTCATAATCTCGTACTACCGGTACATCTCCAATCTTTCGTGATTCTTTTTCGGGCTCATTAGCGTATATCATGAATGCCTTGCATCCTCGCTTCATAAGCTTGTGAGCTTTCAACATTGAGCATACTATGGGGTTGCCTCCTTTTTCGCCATAAATGGTGACGTGTTTCCCGCTCAGAGATATTAGTTTTATCTCTTTACGAAAACACACGATCTTTGCATGGTGTTGAGATAGCCAATCCATCCCAACGACTACTTGAAATTCTCCCATTAACATCGGGATTAGGTTTATCAAATATTCTTCATCATCAATGCTCAGTTTACAGTTTTCACATACATCACAAACCATAAAGCTCTTGTTATTACCTATCTCTACTTCTAAGGGCACATGTAATTTTGTTAGAACAAATGAAGGATGTCGAATAAATCCATATGAAACAAAGGATTTATTCGCACCTGTATCAAATAACACGCGTGCAGGAATCGAATTTACAGCAAATATACCTGAGACCACGTCAGGTTCAACCTTTTCTTCTGCGGCAGTTAGTTGAAAAGATCTTGCCTTTGCTTTTGGGGCTTCACCTTTCGGGTCCTGCCCATCCTTCTTTCCAACCAGTTCCGGGCATTCCGACTTTTTGTGACCTGTTTGATAACAATTGTAACAAACCGTCACTTTCTCCGGGCACGATATAGCCATATGTCCCTTTTTTTGCATATGGGACAAGGCTTATCCTTGTAACGGCATTCGCCTTTATGACCCTTTCCGCAGATTCTGCAACTTGGCGACCCGCCTTTCGTATCAAATTTCTTTGCAGTTTCGTTTGTTCGTGCCTTCTTAGCAGGGATTGGGTTTACATCTTGTGCTTTCCGTTCACCCCTTTCAATGCTCTTTTTTCAGTTCGATCTCCTTTTCCCGAGCAGCATTTATGATCTCGGTAAGGGTCTCATATTTGGAAGGGGTGATAAATTCCCTATACTCAGCACTCAACATGTTATGGTAGTAGTATATCGTTTGTTCTTCATTCGTCACTAGATCATCGCAAAACTTCATCTTATCCATAAACGTTGCCGTAATCTTGTCTATGGTCTCACTCTTGTGCCTAAGTTGCATGAACTCCTCCTTGATTTTATTCATAACCGCCTTGGGGCTATGATGCTTAAGAAATGGCATCTTGAATTCTTCCCAAGTCAGGACCTTAGCAGCTTTAATACCGATCTCTCTCTTTTTGTTATCCCACCAATCTTTCGCTTGACTCCTTAGTTGACCCGTACCATAGGCTACGTAGTCATCTTCGTCACAATGGGTCCTCTCGAATACCCCTTCGATATCACTTAGCCATCGTTGGCACACTATTGGGTCAACCTCCCCATTATATATTGGTGGTTTACAGGCCATGAATTCCTTGTATGAACAAGGCTTTCGTCCACCACGCTTTTCCTTTGCTAAATTTGAATCATCTTCCAATTTCTTGATTCTCTCTTCTACTATTGATAAAACTGTGTTTTGAATTTTATCAATAAAGCCCGACAAACTGTTTTCGATCGCCTTTCCAACCTCTTCGGCAATCACTTCCCTCATTTGTTCGGTGACTCTTGGCACCGCATCATCATTACCTCCATCTGCCATCTCTATTTCTGAAATGTTTACATAGGTTGTTAAACATTCCATTTATAACACATGTTTTACTTGTTTTGATTTAATCAAGTTCATAACTGGATTTAATCGTTCTTGTTTTGATTCAATCAAATTCATAACTTGATTTAATCTTTCTTGTTTTGATTCAATCAAGTTCATAACTTGATTTAATCGTTCTTGTTTTGATTCAATCAAGTTCACAACTTGATTTAATCGTTCTTGTTTTGATTCAATCAAGTTCACAACTTGATTTAAGCGTTCTTGTTTCTTGCATTTCTTGTATTTGAGTGGGCTTACACACTCTTTTCATGCATATTTGTTCGTTTCTCATTCTTTACATAATACATAATTTATTAACAAAATAAGTTAATTCTTACCGGACGATCGATCAAGCTTGAACCGAACACTTTGTTGACAACCTTAGGCTCTGATACCAACTTGTAACACCCATCTTTTAATTAATGTAAATATGATATATAAATAAAAAGATATATCATATTATACCATAAAATCCAAAAGTAGAGTATTAAAGTAACAAAACATTATTTATATTTTTTCTTTTTTTTTTCTACTAACTGATTTAAAATTTCAAAAGTTGTTTAGCAAACAAGTTACATCATAACACAGTTTAAACCAAGTTAATTTATGCGGAAGCTTCAAAAGTATGTGCTCGGTTCGTCAAAAGCTTGCTTGATCGTCGCCCGTAATCCGTGAGTACCTATAGCTGAAATGTTTACATAAAACATTTGCATTAAAATGCTTAGAAATAATACTAAATCGACACTACAATAGAAGTGGATTTGAATAGTTACAATTATACAAAATAAAAAAAAGACAACTTGAGCTCTACCGTAACTTACGGTCCGTAAGTTACGGTAGTCGGTTTACAAAAGGGGTCTACCGTAAACCAGTAGAAACCCACCGTAACATTTCTGACCTCTACCGTAAGTTACGGTGTCACCGTAACTTACGGTGGTCCCTGCACATATATGGTTTGGCTTTTTATTTGATTTGCCCTCACAAGTTTCTCAAATCCTTATTCTAACAAACCAACATATTAAACTCTCTTGTTCTAATATGTCAATATATAATTGATAACAATAGACAAATTGATCATATTATGAAGCAATAACCATGCTTTATTTAATTATTCGACCCGTTTGGCTCGTCTAAGGAATCCTCCTTTATGACGACTACCAACGAGTTCCAACTAACTTTTGACCAAATATTCAATATAGCAACATCTTTGCTTTAATTCAACGCAACTCTTATTCTAAAGTTCAACTACGCATTTTATAATCATCAGATTTACTTAATGTAACGGGTCAAGTTACATACCTTCAAAGTAGCCCTTTTAAACGTGGTTCGCCTCCCGCTTGTCCACTTGACGCTCCTGTGCCCGTTCCTATAGAGTTCATTCATCATATGTTTAGAACTCTCTTCAAATCATAATTCGCATAATACACCAAACATCATGATTATGCGTTTAAACTCAAAATTTCAGTTTTTAAGCCTTCATAGAGGCATTTCAACAAACACTTCATAAGCAGATTTTTACATGATTAAACATCACATCTTTAGTTTATCATTTAACCCTAATTTCACATAAATCAACCAATTTACATGATTATTAGCTTCTAATTTCTGAAATCACTTCAAAATTGCCAAATTACACTAGATTAACAATCTACTTTCTAGTGTTCATCCAAATACACATAACCCACTAATCACCTACCATGGTGTTCATGGATTCACCCAAAATTTCTTATGATTTCAACTTCTATTGATCTAGGGTTTGTCCTTAGACACTATAGTTGTTCCTCAATCATCATAACATACACATGCAACCCTAATTTCAGATTTTTCCCAATTCATGAAAATTTCAAGTTGAGAGTTTTCCTTAAATTTTACATACCTTGTAATCCTCTTGTGATGAGGATCACGATTCTATGCTCGGATTTTCGTTTGGGCCAGATTTGCACCTCCAATTTGAGATTTCAAGTAGATTTTTGAGAGTTTGAAGGTGGGGGTGTTGCCCCTGGTTGTTCTAGTCGACCATACATCCCCTTTATGGGGTGTTTGGTTTGTTTTATTTAGTTTAATTAACTCAAGTTTCAATTCTTACAACTTAAGCCCCTCAACTTTGTTCAACATATTGTTTAGTAGCTTTTAACCCTATCATAAGCTATTTCTAGTCTTTTAACTAACTAGGTTAAAAATTTCTAGTTAGTAAATTCTCGTTTATTTATACTTTATAATTCTAATATAAAGTTTTATATTTTTCGGGGTGTTACAATATGCAGTGCTTAGATTTAATCGGGTTCCCATTGCTTCCTGGAAACTTGCCAGAAATGAGAAGTGAAACGACTATCTCTATCCGATACAATGGAGAGTGGGACTCCATGTAAGGATACGACTTCATCTACATACATCTTTGCTAACCTTTCCATGCTGAAGGTTTCTTTCATGGGTAGAAAATGTGCTGATTTGGTTAATCGATCCACAACTACCCAAATCGCATCATTACCCTTTCTGGTTTTGGGCAACTTAGTAACAAAATCCATAGTTATAAGCTTCTTCTAAAATCTTATTTCTCAATTCTCCTTGCTTAGGTACCCAAATTCTTTTCTTGTGGAATCTCCAAATTCCATCATTTCTTTGTTCTAATTCTTTTACTCGTCCCTTCATTCCTTCAGCATCATCCTTGATTGCTGTTTCCTGAATATTTTTCAGTTGTTCCATTAAATCTAACTGTAGATTTAATCTAAGAGCACGAACTCGTCATTGTTTCTCATGATACTTACGACTTAAGGCATCTGCAACTACATTGGCCTTTCCTTCGTGATATTGAATATCACAGTCGTAATCACTTAAAATCTCCATCCACCTTCTTCGCCTCATGTTTAATTCTTTTTGCCCAAATATGTATCTTAAACTCTTATGATCCGTATAGACAGTAAACTTACTTCCATACAGATAGTGTCTCCAAATTTTAAGGGCAAAAGTTATGGCTCCTAATTCTAAATCATGAGTTGTATAATTTTCCTCGTGCTTTTTCAATTGCCTTGAGGCATACGCAATTACCTTCTTGCGTTTCATTAGCACACATCCTAATCCTAGCTTAGAAGCATCGCAGTAAACTTCAAAATCCTCTGTTCCTTCTGGCAAGGCTAGAATTGGGGCATTTGTTAACTTTTGCTTTAAAATCTTAAAAGCTTCTTCTTGCCTAGGTCCCCATTCAAACTTAACTGCTTTACAGGTTAGCTTAGTTAATGGCATAGCTATTTTGGAAAAATCCTTAATGAATCGTCTATAGTACCCAACTAATCCTAGAAAACTTCTAACTTCCATAGCTGATTGTGGGACCTTCCATTTGGTGATCGCTTCTATTTTAGAGGGATCTACGTGAATACCTTCGTGATTCACCATGTGTCCTTGAAATTGTACCTCTTGTAGCCAAAATTCGCACTTCGAGAATTTGGCGTAAAGTTTCTCCTTTCTTAACAAAGTTAAGAGTGCATGCAAGTGCTGACAGTGCTCATCCTGGCTTTTGGAATAAATAAGTATATCGTCGATGAAGACAATTACAAATTTATCCAAGTACGGTTTACAGATTCTATTCATCATGTCCATAAATGCTGTTGGAGCATTTGTTAATCCAAAGGGCATGACTGTAAACTCGTAATGACCATACCTAGTTCTAAAAGCAATTTTAGGTATGTCTTCTTCTTGTACCTTCAATTGATGGTATCCGGAGCGTAAATCTATCTTAGAAAAATATTTAGCTCCCTGAAGTTGATCGAAAAGATCATCGATCCTAGGTAATGGGTATTGATTCTTAATGGTAACCTTATTCAATTCCCTATAATCGATACACATTCGCATCGACCCATCTTTCTTCCTTACAAGCAACACTGGAGCTCCCCACGGGGATGAACTAGGTTGTATGAATCTTTTACTTAATAATTCATCTAATTGCTTTTTCAGTTCTAGTATTTCGGTGGGTGCTGATCGATATGGTGCCTTAGTTATTGGTGTAGTTCCAGGAATTAGATGAATTCTAAATTCGACTTCCCTATTGGGTGGTAATCCAGGTAGTTCTTCCGGAAAGACATCCGGGTATTCTGCTACTACCGGAATTTCTTTAAGTTCCTTACCTTTCGTGTTAATGATTGCTGAGATCATATACACTATTTCTTGTTTTCTTGAATAACTGGCCATCTTCATTACTGAAATGAATTTCAGTGGCTTTCTTGGCTTATCTCCTGTAATCATCACTAATTCTCCTGTGGGTGTATGAATTTCTATGGAGTTTTTATCACAGAGAATTCGAGCATGGTTGGCTACTAACCAATCCATTCCTAATACTATATCGAATCCAGCTAAATTCATAGGTAACAGGGTTGCAGAGAATTTTTGGCCTAAGAGTTCTACTTTTCCTTCTTGCAAAACCTTATCTATGTTAACAGAATTCCCATCTGCCATTTTGACTGTAAAAATTTGCCTAAGGTTGGTTAAGGGTAAGTTAAGAGCTTGGCAGAATGAAGTATTTATAAAACTTTGGTTTGCACCAGAGTCAAATAATACTTTTGCATAGACGTCGTGAACTAGGAACGTACCAGCTATCACGTCAGGGATTAGTTCTGCTTCCTGAGTAGTCAACTGGAAGGCTCTTACGTTCCTCTTGGTAGTTCCTTCTGCAGGTTTGGCTTTGTTATCAGCTGGTTTGACTAATTTCGGACAGTCTGGCCTGAAATGTCCAGCTTCTCCGCAGTTGTAGCAGATTGTGGCTTTCTTCTTCCTGCAATCTTCTTCTTGATGCCCCGGAATTTTGCAGATATTGAAATATCCTTTGCATCTTCCAAAATGCTTTCTTTTGCAGGCATTGCAAAATAGAGTAGTGGAAGATTGCCCGGTTCCCTTTTTCTTGAAATTGTTGCGGTTACCCATACGGAATCCCTAGGTAATCTTTTGGGCCACTTCCCTCTTTCTATTTTCTTCTCGCGTACGCACTAGTCCGTTCGTTAGGGTGTTAGCTAATTCCACAACATCGTCAATAGTGCGAGGTCTCGCAGCTTTAACGATATCATGGATTTCACCAATCAATCCCCAAATATAGCGAGTAATAAGTACCGGTTCTTGCGAAGCCAGGTGACGTGTGCGTATATATACATAATTTTGCAATGAAATTACACACGAATCGGTTTTAAATTTATAAAAGTGATTATTACTTTAACATCAAAACACACACGAAAGAGGCAAGTGTACCCCGTCATATATGTAGTAAAGTATTGGTAAGAACCAAGTATCGATCCAAGGAAATGGGCGGAGAAATAATACTAGACCTTTGTCACTAAACTACCGGTAAAAACATAAGTTGTTTGATTTTAATTAAACTAAAGTAAGCATAAACTAATATTTATAAAACACAGTAGAAAATAGATAAATAGCCTTGCTTAATACACAACCAAAGCATGTCAACTAAGTCGGTTTTGGCACTAGAAGCATTCGGTCAATTTTCTATTTTAAGACAATTAGTATCCCTTTCGGGAATCCTAACATGACAATCATTCGGAAAGTTAAAACGATAAACACACTTTAACCACCTAAAATTGTTCTTTAACGTGCAATTGATAAATGTCTATGAAAATCTCTTAAAAATAAGTTAGTCATCCGTTAGGAGTTTTCTAACCTCACTTAAACAAGGAAAGCGACACCGATAAACACAATGCAACCACCGAGGCAAGCATAAACTAGATTAAATCACAACCGAGTTCATTTTACAAATCTTACACATAAATTCACCAAGATAGCAATTTGGCCTAAACTACTAACTAACTTAACAAATCATGGCAAGAATTCATAACAACACCATTTAACCCGTTTAGGTCCTTACGTGACGGCAAGCTTTCTTGATTAACAATAATTACATTTTATTAAATCACTAACCATTTCTAGTATCATGATGCACACATTTAAACCAAGCTAAACTAGTTAACCAAGTTCAAAGTTTACTAATACAAGATTAATTAAGCTTCATTTTTCAACTATCTTAACTAACCAAATACCAATCATCCAACACAATTACTTATAATCAAGAAATCAATATCAATAACAAGGTTACAAACTAATCATCAAAGATTAACATAGAAAATACTTCAAAATGTCATTACAAACAAAGATTAACACACTAATGGTTATAATCAAGCAAGGGATTGTTGTGTTTTTGCCCAAAGGCTACAATAATACATAAACATTAATCTAAATGCTTGAAAGATTAACAAAATCATGGAAAGATTAGAAAACCAAACCATAAACAAGCATAAGATTAAGAATCTGGAAGATAACGAAGCTAATCGGCACAATGTGGCTTGAATCTGGGTGAAAGCAGAAGCCTCCGGAGCCTGAAAATCACCAGAATCGCTTCCAAAATGTCCAGCGTTTCGAGCAGAATGTTTCTGCAGGTTTTTATATTTTTTCGATGTCGCACGGTCGTTCTTCCTGTTGCACGACTGTGCACTTTAAGCAATTATTGGAGTATGGTGCACCATACTGCATGACGTCATCAGATCTTTGACCAGATTCGATATCGCACGACCGTTCTTCAGATGGCACGGTCGTTCAATGCCGGGTTCTTGTTGCACGCCTAGTCGCACTGATCGTTCATCACCGAAGTTTTGGCTGATCATCGGATCCGCACGGGGTGCAGATTATGGCACGACCGTGCATCACCGCGATGGCCTTGAATGCCTTGCACGCTGAGTCGCACTGGTCGTTCATTGCCGGACTATTTTCTTTTGTCGGAGATGCACGGTCGTGCATCTGGTCGCACGACCGTTCCACACGCCCAGGTCAGTTTCCTTAACAGAATGTTCGCAGCTTTGTTGTTTTGTCCGGAAAGTCCTGGTTTTCGATATCATCTTGTCTGGTATGCTGTTTTAGGCCTGTAAACAAAAGTGTAGATGATTAAGCATCCGAATGACGGTTTTACGGCCGAAAACGCATAAAATAGGGGTAAAACGGGGGACTAAAATATGTGTAAATTAGCGAATATCAAATCTCCCCACATTTGAACCTTGCTTGTCCTCAAGCAAGCTAAACTAAAATACAATAAAAGATAGAAACAGACAATAACGATAATTTACACACTATTTTATTGAAAACAACTATAAACGGTTAGCCGGTTTTTCGAAAGACAACATCAAAAGACTTAAACCCAACAAGCATATGCAAATATATAGCGACAACCAAAAAGTCGTGACTTCACATTTAATTAACTCAACATGTTAATCTTCACACAACTCACAATGTTCACACACACTCGGTTTTATTTATGAAACATACATAAAATGTGTACGTGCAAACACTCAACGCCTCGTCAATGAAATGTGTAATATCATAAGCTTGTCATAAGATCTCGTCTCCACCAACTAACATGCGAAAAAGTGTAAATCAAGAGGTCTTTACTGGTTATAACGTTAGGCTTGGGCGAAGGGTATGGAAATGGATATTTTAAAGTGGCGAAATTGGTTAAAACTCGTTAGTAGCGTTTAACTAGCAACAAACAATACAACTATACATACAAATGCCTTAAAAAGGCGACTATTGCGCAATCGAGCTAATCAACGATATTTTAACATTTAAGCATTCAAAATTGCTCGATTTTCGTCGACTTCACCCTATTTTAGGGTGTTTTATTTTCTGGTTTTTTTAATATAGGAACTATATAAATAAACAATAAACTACAACAAACGCTAGTTCAACGATTATTTTGACCGAGTTTTAACACTAAAAAGGTTTAAAACATAAAAATGCTAAATTTGGCTAAGTGGGCGATAATGTGGGTAAACAAAGGTAAACGGGAAGGCTCGACATGGTTAATCCTAAAGGGTAATATAAGGTGGGAAGCACAACACAAAGAACATGGTTTACAACAAAGGGTAATCTAAGTGCCTCTATCACTTTTACACAAATCCGCACGTTCATGGTCTTAACAAGCATACTAATGACATGTTCTAAATTACACATAACATCCGGCTCACTCCTATATTCGAAATGAACAAATATATAACAATATCAAGGCTCAAATATGCTCACGTAACGGAAGGAATGGGTAAAAGTGTGAAAACTATCATGTAAGTCTTTCTTTGTTTGTCACGCTTTCCGGTTTCCTTTTTCAAAAATATTTTGCTTGTCGAGTTTTTATCAAGTCCGAAGCTTTCTAAAACACAACCAACCGGCTTATTTACTAAAATATATACAAAAATACAGGTATTTGTGAATGATTTTTTCTGATTTTCTGATTTTTTTTATATAGAGGACAAACAAAGTTAACAAAGTTAACCCCCTCCCCACACTTGAACTTCGCATGTCCCCAATGCGAGACCCGAAATATAGAGAAAAGGATAATAGTACTCCCCTCAAGATGATGTTGATGCCACGAGACTTCCGAAGCTGTATCTGTCACATGCTCCGGTCCAAGATTTTATAGCCAAAACCTGCAAGTATGTCACATGTGCACCAAAACAGAACAGAAACAGAAAAATCACAAAAAACCATAATATACATAAATATAAGACTAGAAATCCCAATACCAAATAAAGTAAACAAACGATAGTGTCAGAAAATAAAAGAGTACATAGCCGGGGTGTTTGAAATAACAGTCAAAATAAACACCCAAAATAAAGAAATACTGAAATAAAAACAACCACCAACAATCAATATCACCGACTCCTACGCGTCATCACCATCATCGTCTCTAGTAAAGGACAGACCCGCATCTCTGTAACCAGGTGGGTTCCACGGTGGGAACTGTGGAGGCTGTTGAAAGTAGTCGGGATATGCATGATGCATCTCCCTAAACAGATATGAAAACCCAGCACTTACTCCCTGATATAAACTATCCTGGTTTGCCCGAAGTTGATCCTGAGCGGCCCTAATCACGTCCTGTCTAGACCGGATCTGGTCAATATAAACCCCATGCTGTTCCTGGTTAACCCTGATCTGATCCTGGTTAATTTGCATCTGCTGGAACTGCTGATAGAACTCGGGCCAGTCCTGATGCTGGTGGAATGCATGGTGCTGCGGTGAATGTGGTGGTGTCTGTGGCTGGTGCTGCTGCTCCGGATGCTCCTGATCGTGCATCTCCTCATCCTCATGTTCCTCCACAGCTGGAGGCAACGGGTCCCAGACCTCGTTGTTCAACCCTTTCAACCTATCCCCCCTATCAGTTTCCACAATCAAACACATCGCCTTCAGTGACCTGATATCAACAAAAACCCCCTCGGTTATCAGAGTGAGACTCTGAAGCACCTCCTCATTCATCAAGCCTAAGTTGTAGGCTAATTCGGTCACATACTGACCGCCGTGTATCTCACTGTTCGGAGTCCGCCCCGAGCACTTCACGAAGTATTCAGCTATTCTTGCGGCTAGGTTGATATTTGCTCCGTAACCAGCGCATAGAGAAAAATCAAATCT
>JARYGA010050405.1:0-18595 GCA_030545235.1 Helianthus tuberosus | reverse complement strand
ATACGCTAATTACGCCATTTGATTAACATAAAGCTTTAATTTTGCGATATTGAGCATAACTCTTAATCTACAAGTCAAACTGATGTCAAACTTTGCATACAAGTTTATATATCAGTAACTAAGGTTTCTACACTTTTACATTTTCATAAATCACGTTTTAAGGTAATAAGGGCATAACGGTCAACATATGAGCAATTAACGGAAATATGCATATTAATTGGATAACTAGTGAACCAAGGTGTATAATCATAGAGGGTTGTTCTAACATGTATCCTAATCCAATTAAAGCTCTGAGGCATTTCTAAAACATACCTAAACGGGTCAGAACTGAAAGTCAAAGTGAAAGTCAAACTATGCGACTTTCGGTTCCGAACCGGGTCTAAACAGGGAATAGTCGGGTTGAACATGTTTGGACATGTTCTTACACTTATTACTAAGTTATAACAATGATCAAACAGGTTATATATGTTCTAGATAGCTAATTATGCATAAATGGCATTTTAAGCTTCTTGTTGACTTTTTCTTAGTAAGTTTGACCCGACCTTTGACCTGGTTAGAGTGGTAATCAGGGGGAACCCTTTTGAGGTCTTATTACCCATATAATTACCAACTTATAACTACTTTTAATTCGAGATATGACTGAGCCATTAATGACTAATCTCGAAGTCAAACTGTAATTACGACGGTTTGACTTTTAGCTAATTAAACAAGCTAAACTCAATTAAAGAAGTACTAGCAGACTTACAAGAGTCCAATGCACGAAAAATGATCACTTGAGACACCATAAAAGCTTGACATCTTAGTCTAGCATCCATCCACAACTGATTAACACTTGTCCTAGTGCTTAGGGGGTGCCTAGGGGTCATCCACATGTGAGAAAAACCGGCTAGAATGGTCACAATCGCGCATAACAGGCTACAGCAAGTTTTCTGGTCGCTGGGCATTTGTTGCGCACCGTAACAAATATTTGTTGCGGTGCGTAACAATTCATCAGGGACCAAAATGTTGGCTTTTCAATGATTTGAAAGGGCAACTCGTGTAATTCGGATATGGGACTTATTTTAGCAGTATGGGGCCTCAAAATTGGGTCTTGTATAGTATCATACCCTACCATTATGAATTGTATGCTTGTATTCCAAAAGAAAGTACCGAATTATAAGGTTTACCGTTGGAATTTCTTCGTAGGAGTCCACCAATTAAATCATGCATCATTCAATGTTATAATTCACTGAATTTTGAACATATATTAGATGTTTTTAATATGTTTTGAGTCTTGGGATTTATAACGAGGTCGTTCAGAGGTGCAAAAGTTAACATGACGACACTTTTAAATCCTGTCAAACATTTTTATTAAATCCGAGTTTACAACGCGTTTTGTCTTACATGACACGTGTCGTTTTATTATTTAACACGAATTTTTCGAGGTGTTACATCCTCACCTGTCACACCCCGATTTCCACGTGTCACCGGTGGGCCCGGTGGGGGAGTATCGTGACGTCATGGTTGGCAACGTAATAGTCAACAACACAATATAATAATGCACAGCGGAAGCAAATTTAAAATAAGATACAACCGAATTTATTTATTGTAAACAAAGTCACAAATTATCCGGTGTTTATCCACAGTAGGATCGAATTAAAAACATTGTTTATGGTTCAACAGACTTCGGCATCTAAAGCTTGCGAGACTTCTAGTGATGCTTAGGAGAATTCCAGCCTATTTCGCCTAGTACCTGCATTTAATCTTTTTGGGAAAATACGTCAGTTTACACTGGTAAATACATTCAACTGACTCATTTTATAAAATGATTGAAAATTGGTTTGGATGCACATGGCATAAACATTTTTATTAACTTGGGAGAATTATTTTGATAATATAATAATCTTGTGAACGAATTACATGTTACTTATGCGTTCAGTAGCCCGGACGTATCCGGGTTAAAGATCAATAGACACACCACTTTAAGTGAGTTATACACGGGAGTACGCCTACACCCCGTGCTCAGGTCGTGGCTATCTCGTAAGATAATGCCGAGGATATCCGGGACATGGTCATTAACCCCCCAAAGGCTGTAAAGTAAACACATCTGTTTAAAACGAGCCGATCAAATTATTCAATTAACCACTAAGCGTGGAAGATTTGATGCTCGATCAAGCGGTACGCTATGTACCGTAACCCAAGCCCGTATAGGGAAAATAAGTTAAAAGTATTTACCTTGATGCAAAGTATAGTCACAATAATCAAATAGCAAGTAGCTTTTACTGTTTCTCCTAATCTGGAACGAAGGTTAAATATAACCTATTAGAATTCTAACGGGTCTTTTATTAAGCTTAAGCTTAGACCGGCTAGTTTTAAGATACGGTTCGTACGCACGATTAAGCGAAGACCGGATAGAATGTGATTCAGACCCGACAAGTTTGGAGACTTGTTTATTATGGGTTTATTAATCACATTCTGGATTTTGAGATAAAACCGATAAGGTTTGACCCGTTTCGGCTAATTTATGTAAACTTGTTACATAAACCGAGCCGAACGCGTAGTATGCGGAACGGGTATCCGTAAGAGCCATATACAGGTTTCCTAAGTTAATATGCTTCAATTATGTTGTAACATCAGTAGGATGTCTTTCGTTATGCCCCGAACTAATTTAAACACAAACTATGCCCCGTAGGGGTAGTTTGGTCATTTTAAAGTTTGTAAAAGCGTTTATATGTTCAACTGAGTTACAGGTCTGATGTAAACAGCAAACATACTCATTTTGATGGGTTATAACAGTAGGCTAAGGCATATATGTGAAATTTATCATATTTAACCAAACTATGCCCCGTAGGGGTATTTTGGTAATTTCACATAAACCGAAGAGCTCAAAAACGAAATCTGAGTTTATCAACCTTTGCTTACTGTTAAATTATCATAATTTGCCTCATATATCAGTAGGTATCGACCCGGGTATGTCCAATGTGATTCTAAGACATACTATGCGCCAAAAATGCTAATTATGGCGATTAAAGGCCATTTCCGGGTTCTATACCTAAATCTGATATTTTTATATTTCCAGAAGGCTTAATATAATTTATTTATCATAATTAATCAGTAGCAAAAGGTTTGGAATCGTTTAGATGCGTAAAACTCATTTTATGGCCCGTAAGGGCAAAACCGACAATTACCGGATTAAGCCTACGACTACTAGTTATGCTCGACCTAAAATTAATTAAAAATCCTTAAAAATCCTTAAAAATCCTTAAAAATCCCATAATAATATATAACATCAGTGGGTAAAAGATTTGATATCAAAAAGTATGTTTAACTAGGCTTTACGCTAATTACGCCATGTTGTTAACATAAAGCCTTAATTTTAGCGACAATGAGCATAACTCTTAATCTACAAGTCAAACTGATGTCAAACTTTGCAAACAAGTCTTTATATCAGTAACTAAGGTTTCTACACTTTTACATTTTCATAAATCATGATTTAAGGTAATAAGGGCATAACGGTCCACGTATGAGCATTTAACGGAAACTTGCATAATAATTGGATAACTAGTGAACCAAGGTGTATGATCACAGAGGGTTGTTCTAAAATGTATCCTAATCCAATTTAAGCTCTGAGGCACTTCTAAGATATGCCCAAACGGGTCAGAACTGAAAGTCAACCGAAAAGTCAAACTATGTGACTTTCGGTTCCGAACCGGGTCTAAACAGGAAATAGTCGGGTTGAACAGGTTTGAACATGTTCTTACACTTATTTCTAAGTTATAACAATGTTCAAGCAGGTTACAAATGTTCTAGATAGCTAATTATGCATAAATGACATTTTAAGCAATATGTTGACTTTTTAAGTAAATGTTTGACCCGACATTTGACCTGCTTAGGATGGTGATCAGGGGAAACCCTTTTGGGGTTTTATTACCCACATAAATACCATTCTAAAACTACTTTTAATTCGAGATAAGACTGAGTCATTAGTGACTAATCTCGAAGTCAAACCGTAATTACGACGGTTTGACTTTTAGCTAATTAACTAAGCTAAAAGCAATTAGGGAAAGATTAGAATACTTACTGAGGTCCTATGCACGAGATATGATCACTAGGAAGCACCTTTGAGCTCCAGAATCACTCCAACAATGCAGAGAATGTGTGTGAAAGAATGTTGCACTTGAAGGCCTTTTATACTTGTTCATACACCACAACAAGTTGAAAACTAACTCTAGGACCATCCACAACCATTCAACACTTGTTGCTACTGCTTAGGGATGTCTAGGGGTCTTTTATAACTGAATAAAACCGGTGCAAACGGTCACAATCGCGTACAACAGCCAACAGCCCGTTTTCTGGTCGCTGGCACTGCCTAGCGCACCGTTACGCTACACTGGTAGCGGTGCGCTAGCCCAAAACAATGGGCCTGTTGACTTATCGGTAGCGCACCGTTACGCTACACATGTAGCGGTGCGCTACCCCTTTCTGAGACAAGATTTGTCGTTGATTGTTGAAGTTTCGTAAAGGTAACCAATTATTCCGACTTTGGGACCTATGTCAACACTCATGGACTTCCTAAAACGGTCTTGCACAGTATCACACCCCACCATAATGATATGTTTGATTTAGATGCAATAGCAAGACCTGTACTTCTCGGTTTATCATTCAATTCACTTTGTGGGATCAAATCATGCTTTTGCAAGTTCTTTATTGGCAATAATTTTCTGAATCTTGGCATGAAAGATGTGTAGTAATATTATATCGGGTCTTGGGATTTATAATTGAGGTCGTTCAGAGGTAACAATTTAACATGACGCCACTTTAAATCCTACCGAGTTATCTTTATTAAAACCGGGTTTTTCAACGCGTTTTGTCTTACATGACACGTGTCATTTTATTATTAAACCCGAAATTTTCGAGGTGTTACATCACCCCCTTAAAATAAATCTCGACCCGAGATTTACTGAAACAAATAAGGGTACTTTTCTTTCATGGTGGATTCAACTTCCCACGTGTATTCGGGACCTCTACGGGCGTCCCATTTGACCTTTACAATAGGTACATGCTTCCTTCGAAGCTTCTTTACCTGTCGATCTTCAATCGACAAAGGTTTTTCCACAAACTTCAAGCTCTCGTCTATATGCACATCTGTGTGTGGTATAACCAGTGATTCGTCAGCGAAACACTTTTTCAGATTGCAGATGTGGAACACATTGTGAATTCCACTGAGCTCTTCTGGTAAGTTTAACTTATAGGCAACTGACCCGACATGTTCGATAACCTCGAAAGGTCCTATGTATCTCGGGCTTAGCTTGCCTTTCTTACCAAACCGCATCACTCCTTTCCAGGGTGACACTTTAAGTAGGACTTTGTCACCTACTTCGAAGTGATACGCTTAGGATCAGCGTAACTTTTCTGCCTATCCCGGGCAGCTTTGAGACGGTCTCGAATCTGGACAATCTTGTCCGTCATTTCAAACACGATCTCTGGTCCTGATAACTGGACATCTCCAACTTCCGCCCAACAAATAGGCGACCTACACTTTCTACCGTATAATGCCTCGAAAGGCGCAGCCTTTATGCTGGTGTGGTAGCTATTGTTGTAGGAGAATTCGATTAACGGTAGGTTCTTATCCCAATTACCACCTAAATCGATCGCACATGCACGTAGCATGTCTTCCAACGTTTGAATAGTACGCTCACTCTGACCATCTGTCTGAGGATGGTAAGCCGTACTAAAGTTCAAACGTGTGCCCAAAGATTGCTGGAAACTCTTCCAAAAATGCGACGTGTACCTAGTATCTCTATCAGAGATAATAGCCGCAGGTATGCCATGTAAGGCTACAATCTTATCAACGTATAACTGGGCTAACATGTCGGAGCTATAAGTCTCCTTGATGGGTAGGAAATGTGCTGACTTAGTCAGTCTGTCAACTATAACCCATACCGTATCATTTCCTTTCCTTGTCTTGAGTAACTTGGTAATAAAATCCATAGTTACCATTTCCCACTTCCACGTAGGAAGTTCAGGTTGTTGTAGCAAACCTGACGGTTTCTGATGCTCGGCTTTGACTTGCGCATATGTCAAGCATTTAGCTACATAGGTGGCCACAAACTTCTTCAAGCCTATCCACCAATAGTTTGCCCTTAGATCCTGGGTAGCTGATGGCAATTCTTAATCGTTGCCTAATTAGGGTTGCGGTATGTATGCATAAGCAATATGAACCGTCTTTCTTATTTAATAACATAAAACCCTCAGAATATTGAGTCAGGCTATATGAGCCTATGTCTTAAAACCTACTTAATCAAGGTTTCGATTATTCCATAATCAATATGGAGTTTTCACAATACTCCCGCCCACAGCGGGATACAAATCTTAATTCTACCTGCCTTCCAGGAGGTAAGCAGGGAAAACTTATGAGAAGATAATCAAGATGTCAGGAGGCTACAGAGATTTTCCATATCTCAGGCTCTAGTTCATCCATCACTGCTCGTGTCAAATAAGTTACACATTTATGTTATAAGTCCACGAATTCCTTAATCGGGAACATTTACTTGTACAATTCCATTATGGATATCTTCCTTGAATATTACTAGTCGACTTTAGTACAATATGATCATTGGGATATCTTAGGGGTTCCATGTATTAAACCTCCATGCTGATCAGACATGGAAATAATCTATGGGACACACTAGGATACGCCAATCCTCATATGGCACTTTTATCAAACATAGTTTGGCATTCGCAAGCGATAGAAAACAATGAGAAAAATAATTAAAATAACATATGCTGTCGTACTCTATGCAAAGAAAGAGTGCTCTTAGATTTTCGGAAGGACTCCTTGCCGATCCATAAGAATCGGTTACTATGGTTTCCTTGGTAGTTATACCTTGTGGATGATAATAAAAATTTGCTAAATTTATGGTTCATGAAGATTTATTATTGATAAATGATAAGGAAGTTTATTGTATAAGTGCTTATATTTAATCAATAATGGAAGTTTCACAAACTAGGCACCTAGCTCAGTTGGCTAGGCGCGCGAAAGGGTGCGGCCTAGACCCAGGTTCGATTCTGGGGACGGCCAATTCCACCATTTTTTTTTGTTTAATATTTATTAATCGTATGGATACATGTAATTATGAGGGTTGTCTCATAAGGAGTCTTGATAATTAATTGCTTCTTATCACCCACAATATGGGTTCGATTTTTAAGGCAACCATCGATTTTTTTATCACTATATGGAGCCCTTATATTTAACGAAACTTAGGACTTCGGAAAAAATGATTCCTAATTGATATAAAACATCCATCTAATAATGCTGAAGCAGTCTCTGAGGTATACATGCTTCTTACTGAACTTTCGTTGCTTTTTATTAAGCCTGTACTTGCTCTCTTTCTTAGATTTCTGGGAGTTATTCTCCTTCTTTTGGTTCATCCTTCATATATGAAGTGTGAACAAAATCTCCTCATGAGCAATTTAAACATGGTTTTTGAATGAGATTTAGAGCGAGAAGCATTCGGCTCTTTGGATTGTCTCATGACCTTTCTATGGTCCTTCCATCTGCTGCGTCAACCACAGCCTGGAGATTAACTCCATTGATATTGAGGTTTACGTTTGCAGTTTTATCAACTTTCGTCGCTTTAATAGTATTGCGACTGTCGTCTACCTCATCCGAGTTTTCCATGCTCGAAACTTGGTACTAATCACCAAGATTTAACACTTATTAGTCATCATCCTGATGACCTGACTTAGATTAGCCACGGCATTCATAAATCGTATGGGCTATTCTATTCTGAACATTCTTAACGAATGCTACTTGAATGTATATCTATTAC
The DNA here is from genome assembly GCA_030545235.1 of Helianthus tuberosus. Lineage (NCBI taxonomy): Eukaryota > Viridiplantae > Streptophyta > Magnoliopsida > Asterales > Asteraceae > Helianthus > Helianthus tuberosus. The sequence goes on along the minus strand of JARYGA010050405.1, from coordinate 10,784 downwards.
ATTTAGCTTAGGTCACAAAAGGACTATCAATGGCATTTAAGGTTTGGAGCGAGTCCAATACCTGCTTGCCAGGGGATCATAATGTCACAACTGTCTTTGTCACAAGGATGATTATAAATAGCTCAAAGGCTAGTCTTACAAGACTTTTATTATATATATACATATATGGCATAGAAGCCTGTCTCGATGGACGTAGAAAGATATGGCATAAAGCCTAGTCATGAAGGACATAAATGATTATACGGTACGAAGGCCTTATCGCAAAGGTCATTTAGATATGGCACAAACGGCCTTGACGTAAGGACATTTATCAAATTTGGCACAAAGGCATGTCACCAGGAATGTTAACATTTAATATGTTAGCTTGTCACGAATGACAAATTATAGCACATAGGCTTGTCATGAATGACTTTAAAACATAACTCGATGGTCTATCATCAAGGACCTTAATTTATTAGCCACAATCTTATTAGATTAGGGCTTCAAGGTTTGAACTTGGTTCTTCACCTTTGGACAGGGAGTCATAGACTACAACTGTCATCGTCGTGAAAGACGATTCATTTGGCAGCAAGTAAGCCAATCAACATCACTAATGGATGTTTATATATAACCATCGTATCTAATGATATTAGTCATGATCACATCGATCATATTGACTATTAGGTTTGGGTATAATCACACCATTTTAAACAGGGGATCCTAAAGATCACTACTATCTTTGTCTTACCGACACTAGAATAAGGTATAGCCCGTAGGCATTTCATCACGGGGGATGTTAATATTATGATCATCATACTGATGATACTAGTCAGGATCGCAACGATAGTATAGACTATGGGATTTGAGTATAGCTCACCCCCTTGGGCAAAGAATCACAAAAGATTACAATTGCCTCGTCTCAATTGGACAACATAATATAGCCCTTAGGCAAAACCTCATTAAGGATGTTGAAAATGTTTTAATCATCGTATTGATGATTTTTGTCATGCTCGCATTGATCATATAGACTATTAGGTTTGAGCATAGCTCACTACCTTGGACAGGGAATCGTAAAGATCACCATGTCTTTGTCACACATGGACAATATAATATGGCCCATAGGCGAAACATCACTAATGGATGTTTATAATAGGTTCATCCTATTAGAAGATATAAGTCATGATTGCATTAATCATATTGACTATTTTGGCTTGAGCATAGCTCGCCACCTCAGACAAGGAATCATAAAGATAACAATGTCAATGTCTCAAATGGACAATATATTATAGCCCGTAGGCAAAACATCACTAAAGGATGTTAAATAATATTATCATCGTATTAAAGGATATTAGTCATGATCGCATTGATCATATAGACTATTATGTTTGGACATAGTCCAATATTTTAGACAGGAGGTCAAAGACCATCACTGTTGTTGTCTTATCGGACAACAAGTTTAGCCCGTAGGCACTTCATCACTAACGGATGTTCATAATATGATCATCTTATAGGAAGATATAAGCCATGATTCCTAAATCACTAGGTTAGATAAGGGGATTGGAAGAATCCAATATAAGGATGACTGTTGTGATTCTCTCGAGTCACATTTGTCAAGAGTGCTAACACGTTCTTAGGTGTTAACAAGGATTTAAATCCCTGGAGTAGGTTTCACCATCTTGGCCGCGTAGGCTAGGTTTCACCTTTAAGATTCCCTTTTAAAATGCATACTGACAGGGAAAGGAGGATATTTCTTTTATTCAGGATTTTTATCATAAATCCTAATTCATAAGTTAATAATAATAGCACAAATGGCCTAGTCGCGTAGACAAGTTAAATTTATAAGTCATGATTTCAGAGAATCGCGGTATTAAGGTTTGAATCAAAGTTCATTACCTTTTCCTGACAGGGAGCTGTAGGCTACCACTGTCTTTAGTCCCAGAGGACATTAACTATAGCCCGTAGGCACTTCCCTTCTAAGGGATGTTTATTACAGAATTTCCCCTTAGGGAATTTCATTAACCATGGTAAACAGAGACCATATTTGGTTAATTTATTAATCATTTATATTTAGGATTTCCATTATAATTTATCCTAATTATAAAACATTAACAGTTTTATTAGTGGCACCCAATGGCCTGGTCACATGGACATTTATAAATTATAAGCTTATGATTTCAGAGAATCAAAGCATGAAAGTATATTGGCACAATAGGCCTAGTCACAAGGACAATTATAATTTATATGCTAGGATTTCAGAGAATCAAAGCATTTGAGGTTTGAACCTAGTTCATTACCTTTTTCTGACAGGGAGTTATAGCTACCACTGTATTTTGGCTCATGTAGAAATGAGCAAGGCCCGTAGGCATTATATTAACGGACAGGGAGTCATCGCTACCACTGTCTTTTGGCTCATGTAGAAATGAGCAAGGCCCGTAGGCACTATATTACCACGTATGGTTAAAATATGATCATCTTAATTGATGATGTAAACCCAGGATTCAGAGATCATTAAACTGGGTTAGGAATCTTTAGAAAGATCCTTATATAATAATAACGTGTGTGATTTTAAATGAATCACATCTGCCAGGAGTGTTAACATGTTTTAAGATGTTAACAGGGATTTGAATCTTTTAAACAGGTCTTACCATCTTGGCCCGGTCTTATAATTGACACGAAGGCTAGGTTTCACTCTTAAGATTCTTAGTTAATGGTTTGAATCTTTTTAACAGGTCTTACCATCTTGGCCCGGTCTTATAATTGACCCGAAGGCTAGGTTTCACACTTAGGATTCTTAATTTAATTAACGCAGAACAAATTTTAAATTGAGGTGTTAATATGGATCTGAATCTAATTATGGAACTACCATCTTGGCCCGGTCTTAAAATGACCCGAAGCTAGGTCTTGTCCTTTCTAGATTTTGCCATTTTATTATAATGGTAGATCTTGCAAAAAGGAAAATGATATTTTCCATTTATTTAATATTTCTTGTTTAGAATGAAAGTTTAAACTTAATCATTCCATTATATAAAAATAAAAGTATAAAGTTGCCCTAAGCGGGACTTGAAAGGAATAATGCTGTCCTCGTAGGGACTGAAAGATAATTATGTCCTTATAAGGACTAATAGGGAAACGATCTTCAGTAAACGGAGTTTCTTCTTCATTTTATTTCTGAATGCTTTCTCCTTGGATGCTCGTTTCATTCTAGCCGCGGTACGAAGTTCAGCATCTCAGGGCTCCGGGTGTGGAGAACTCCTATTACGGCTTATTCGCTTGGCGACGTATCCAATTAAAATTTGGAAGTAAAAAGTTCTTAGATTAGGATTTAGAATATTCCTAAGTTAAGTCTAGACTCAGGAGTTTAGATATGTGCAATTGTGTAACTGAGATTAAACACGAAAGGTTAGTGTTTAATTCACTCAGTGTTGGCTCTGATACCAACCTGTCACACCCCGATTTCCACGTGTCACCGGTGGGCCCGGTGGGGAGTATCGTGACGTCATGGTTGGCAACATAATAGTCAAACAACACAATATTATTAAGCACAGCGGAAGCAATTGTAAATATGATACAACCGAATTTATTATTGTAATATCGAATGTCATAATATTCGGAAGTTTATCCACAGAAGGATCGAACATAAAATGGAAACAATAGTTCAACAGACTTTTAGGCATCTTAAGCTTGCGAGACTTCTATTGATGCTAAGGAGAAATATCCAGCCAATTTCGTATAGTACCTGCATTTAGCCTTTTTGGAAAATACGTCAGTTTACACTGGTAAATACAATCAACTGACTCATTTTGGAAATGATTGAAAATTGGTTTGGATGCACGTAGCATAAACATTTTATAATTTGATTAAAATGCACAGAGGCAAAATTAATCTTTTTAACTTGGGAGAATTATTTAATATTATAATCTTGTGAACGAATTACATGTTACTTATGCGTTCAGTAGCCCGGATCTTGTCCGGGTTAAAGATCAATAGACACACCACATAATTGAGTTATACACGACAGGTGTACGCCTACACCCCGTGCTCAGGTCGTGGCCATCTCGTAAGATGATGCCAAGGATATCCGGGACATGGTCATTAACCCTCCAAAGGCTGTAAAGTAAACAAGACTGTTTAAACGAGCCGATCAAATTATTCAACTACCCACTAAGCGTGGAGATTTGATGCCCGATCAAGCGGTATGCTATATACCGTAACCCAAGCCCGTATAGGGAAAATAAGTTAAAAGTATTTACCTGATGCAAAGTATAAATCACAATAAGCAAAATGCACGTAGCTTTTACTGGTTCTCCTAATCTGGAACGAAGGTTTAATATAACCTATTAGAATACTAACGGGTCTTTTATTAAGCTTAAGCTTAGACCGGCTAGTTTCAAAGATACGGTTCGTACGCACGATTAAGCGAGGACCGGATAGAATGTGATTTAGACCCGACAAGTTCAGAGACTTGTTTAATATGGGTCCTTCATGCACATTCTGGATTTTGAGATAAAACCGATAAGGTTTGACCCGTTTCGGCTAATTTATGTAAACTTGTTACATAAACCGAACCGAACGCGAAATAAGCGTAACGGGTATCCGTAAGAGCTATATACAGGTTTCCTAAGTTAATATGCTTCAAATATGTTGTGACATCAGTAGGATGTCTTTCATTATGCCCGAAATGAATTTAAACACAAACTATGCCCCGTAGGGGTAGTTTGGTCATTTTAAAGGTTGTAAAAGAGTTTAAATGTTTAACTGAGTTACAGATCTGATGTAAACAGCAAACATACTCAATTTGATAAGTTATATCAGTAGGCTAAAGCATATATGTGAAATTTATCACTTATAACCAAACTATGCACCGAAGGGGCATTTTGGTAATTTCACATAAGCCGAAAAGCTCAAAACTGAAGTCTGAGTTTATCAACCTTTGCTTACTGTTAAAATATCATAATTTGCCTCATATATCAGTAGGTATCAACCCGGGTATGTCCAATATGATTTTAAGACATACTATGCGTTAAAAACGCTAATTATGGCGATTAAAGGCCATTTCCGGGTTCGATACTTAAATCTGATATTTTTATATTTCCAGAAGGCTTAAAATAATTTATTTATCATATGTGATCAGTAGCAAAAAGTTTGGAGTCGTTTAGATAAGTAAAACTCATTTTATGGCCCGTAAGGGCAAAACCGACAATTACCGGATTAAGCCTACGACTACTAGTTATGCTCAGCCTAAAATTAATTAAAAATCTTTAAAAATCCCAGAATAATATATTACATCAGTGGGTATTAAGTTTGATACCAAAAAGTAGGCTTAACTAGGCTATACGCTAATTACGCCATTTTATTAACATAAAGCTTTAATTTTGCGATATTGAGCATAACTCTTAATCTACAAGTCAAACTGATGTCAAACTTTGCATACAAGTTTATATATCAGTAACTAAGGTTTCTACACTTTTACATTTTCATAAATCACGTTTTAAGGTAATAAGGGCATAACGGTCAACATATGAGCAATTAACGGAAATATGCATATTAATTGGATAACTAGTGAACCAAGGTGTATAATCACAGAGGGATGTTCTAACATGTATCCTAATCCAATTAAAGCTCTGAGGCATTTCTAAAACATACCTAAACGGGTCAGAACTGAAAGTCAAAGTGAAAGTCAAACTATGCGACTTTCGGTTCCGAACCGGGTCTAAACAGGAAATAGTCGGGTTGAACATGTTTGGACATGTTCTTACACTTATTACTAAGTTATAACAATGATCAAACAGGTTATATATGTTCTAGATAGCTAATTATGCATAAATGGCGTTTTAAGCTTCTTGTTGACTTTTTCTTAGTAAGTTTGACCCGACCTTTGACCTGGTTAGAGTGGTAATCAGGGGGAACCCTTTTGAGGTCTTATTACCCATATAATTACCAACTTATAACTACTTTTAATTCGAGATATGACTGAGCCATTAATGACTAATCTCGAAGTCAAACCGTAATTACGACGGTTTGACTTTTAGCTAATTAAACAAGCTAAACTCAATTAAAGAAGTACTAGCAGACTTACAAGAGTCCAATGCACGAAAAATGATCACTTGAGGCTGCTTGATAGCTCCAGAAATGATCCAACAATGCAGGAGAAGGTGTGGGAATGTTTGTAACTAAAGAGGCTTTATATAGTGATCCAAGACACCATAAAAGCTTGACATCTTAGTCTAGAATCCATCCACAACTGATTAACACTTGTCCTAGTGCTTAGGGGGTGCCTAGGGGTCGTCCACATGTGAGAAAAACCGGCTAGAATGGTCACCATCGCGCATAACAGGCTGCATCAAGTTTTCTGGTCGCTGGGCATTTGTTGCGCACCGTAACAAATATTTGTTGCGGTGCGTAACAATTCATCAGGGACCAAAATGTTGGCTTTTCAATGATTTGAAAGGGCAACTCGTGTAATTCGGATATGGGACTTATTTTAGCAGTATGGGGCCTCAAAATTGGGTCTTGTATAGTATCATACCCTACCATTATGAATTGTATGCTTGTATTCCAAAAGAAAGTACCGAATTATAAGGTTTACCGTTGGAATTTCTTCGTAGGAGTCCACCAATTAAATCATGCATCATTCAATGTTATAATTCACTGAATTTTGAACATATATTAGATGTTTTTAATATGTTTTGAGTCTTGGGATTTATAACGAGTTCGTTCAGAGGTGCAAAAGTTAACATGACGACACTTTTAAATCCTGTCAAACATTTTTATTAAATCCGAGTTTACAACGCGTTTTGTCTTACATGACACGTGTCGTTTTATTATTTAACACGAATTTTTCGAGGTGTTACACTTATTCTGTTAATTGATAAGTTTTTAAAACTGATTGTTGTTTGTTTGTTTGTCAGGTACTTTTACAAGGTGATACAACTCATTTGAAAATCCGAATCATGGACAACGATTTTTACAACGCGTTTGCTACTCCGACTACTCCGGCTTCTATTGCTCAGAATATGAACTTGGAAAATGAAACCGGGACATCACAGAAACCACCAAAGCTCTTGGATATTGATGATTACAATGGTTGGTCTGAACGTTTTGGAAATTGGGTTGAAGCTTATCATTTGGATGCATGGGATCACACTGAAGAACCATATGAAAAACCCACAAGAAATGGTATTCAGTTAACAGTCAGAGAAATGAGTGTTGATGAGAAAGAAATATAGAGATGAGAAATTGATGGTGAGTCTATTACAGCAAGCGATCAAAGAGGACATTCTGATTTTGCTTCAACATGATGGAAGTGCTTATTCGATCTGGACTGAATTAGAAGCAAAATCTGTAGGAAGCGATGATATGCTTAAAAACAAAATGTCACTCATGAAGAAAGAATTTGATCTTTTTCGGGGTTTGAAATCTGAGAACACCAAGCAAATTATTGAAAGATATTGTAACTTGGTGAGAAATATGTCAAAACTTGGTATTAAAAAAGATACTGATGAGCTGATTGAAAAACTTGCTGATGCACTACCACATGAGACTTGGGGTACTTTTCTGATGATGTTGAGAAACAATCGGAAGGAATATAAAAAGTTAACATTGGGAGAGTTCATCAAACATCTGGAAGCTCAAGAGATGGAACAAAGGAAGATCGCCAGGATGAAGAACTACGATGGAGAACAAGACATCGGCTTGTACTTTAAGAGTGGTGTTAGTGAAAAGACGAATCTCTCTCCAAAGGTTGAAACAGCTTATAATGCAAAAGGTTCTTCGGAAAAGTCAACTCAAGGATCAAGCAGCACATCCGGATTTTCTCCATTTCCGACATACGATCCTCAGTTCACTACAACATAAAGTGGAAAAGTTCTTCAATGCAATATTGCCTTAAAGCTTGAAAATGATCAGAACCATACAGAGGAAGTTGCTAAAAGTCACATGTCGTTGTTGGTTACAGTGCTTGAGTCCTATGGAGGCTTAGTTGCAGGGAGGATCGGTAATCCAATGCTCACGAAAGAGGATTACGATCAAATCGATGCAGAGGAAATGGAATTGATGGATATTAAATGGTGCATGGCTAGTGTGTTGAGACGGGCTGAAAAGTTTAAACAAATCACAGGCAGAGATGATTTTCGCGAGGCACATATTTCACCTTTAGGTTTTGATAAAACTAAATTTACTTGTTTCTGTTGCAGGGAAAAGGGACATTTCAAGAGAGAGTGCACAAATCGAGAAGCGAGTGGAGCTCAAAACCCTTTCGGAAACAACGATTACTACAAAAAGGCGATTTATCATCAAATCACACAACAAGCATATCAACAACAACAGGCACCGCATCAAGCACAAACTGCACATGGAAGGAATGTGATTGAAGATTCTAAGAGATCGTGTCTGGTTAATCAGGGCAAGGATGGTGGATTTAGTTGGGATAATTACATTCCAACAAATAGCAAAGTGTGTCTGGCAGATCAAGATGATGAAAAGTTAGCTGAAGGTTTCAATTGGGATGATTTTTGCCCAGATCAAGAATTAATGGCCAAAGAGATGTCCAAAGACACATCGAATGTTAAAGCTTTTATTGCTAATGCTTACGATCTAAAATGGGCAGAAAAATGCAGAAAAGTCAGAGAAGCTGAAGAAGAAGAAGAAGAAAGGTTAAAAGCTGAAGCCGAGAGAAAGAGAAGAAATGAATTTTTTCAATCAAACAGAACAGTCAAAGATGTTCCGAAGTTAGAGATCAAAGTTGATACTGAAGCAGTCAAAGTTTCTGAAAAGTGTTTGAATTGTGATTCGTTGATCAAGCAAAACAATGAACTGTTGGATAACATTAACAGATTAAAAGAATCATATGATACAATGAACAGAGAGATGAACAAGTACACTGAGTCAAACAGTGAACAAGCTGTAGCAATGAATACACTCAAATGAGCTTACATAAGACAACTTGATAATGTCAACTTTTACACAAAGAAATGTGCTGATCTGGAATTGAAGCTGACAACACAAAGAATAGAAACTGAGAGAGTTAAAACTTTATTAGAAAGTTACTCATGTTCTACTTTTGTTGTTGAGAGGATTTATCCAATTGTGGAACAAATGAAGACATTTGAAGAAGTGAAGACTTCAGAAGGAAAGAAGTCAGAGGCAAGAGAAGAAGATGAAGTGGAGATTTCTGGTAAGAAACCGAGTGTTGTTTACAATAGATGTCCGCCCCCGGTCGAAAATGGATATTTGTCTCGAAATCCAAATTTTGAAAGAGTCAAACAGGCAACTAACTTACAGTGGGAGTCTGTGTCGTCGGATAATTTGCCAGAAAATATTGATGTTACGTTCACATCATCTGACACTGATCATGAGTCCGAGTTGATTAAAAGTGTGGTCGATCAGGTGTTAGACAAAGATGACATAGAGGAGTCAAAAATGGAGTCCAAATCAGAGTCAAAGTCAGAGTCAGAGTCAAAGTCTGGTTCTGAAAGTTCGAGTTCGACAGTCAACAGTTCAAATTCTTCGGTTAAAAGGGTTTACAAAAAAGAATTCCTGTTATCAAAATCTAATTTGAATGACGAACCGGTCAAAGTAGCATATACTTTGAAAGATTCTGACAAATTATATTCTGATGAGATTTTTCCAATAAGAGGTGTTAAAACTGAAATGATTAAAAAGGTTTTCAAACTAACAGAAATCAATATTTCTGAAATAAAAGATTTAAATCTTTCTGGAAAACCTAAACAATACACCTCAAGAGTGCAACAAAGATTAAACAAGAAAAAGGGTTACAATTCTGGTTCTGGTATTCATAAAAAACCAAACCATAACTGTAATTTCAAAAAGAAAGGATTAGGATTTAATCAACCGAAAAATTATAAAAATGAAAAAGTTTATAAACCAAAAACTGTGTTTGTTTCAGGAAAAACGACAGAGGCTGAGAAAGAGCAAGCATTCAGAAAGCAGACAAATCAAGAATTCCTTGCAAAGAAGCAAGATGAGATGAGGAAAAGTGTTATTCAGAAGAAGACTGAGACAAGAACCTGTTTTCAGTGCAAAACTGCTGGTCATATTGCTAGAAATTGTCCGAAAACATTCAAACCAAAACACAAAGTCTCTGGTAAATTGAAAGAAAAAGTTGTTGAGAAAACTGAACTTACAACCAGAAAGTTTACAGGCTTTGAAAATTCAACCTTTGAGATTGGTGAATGTTCAAAGAATGTGGTTAAAAGAAAAGACAATCTGAAAAATCAAAAATGGGTTGTTAAGGGTTCAGGAAACAATTCTGGTGATGAATCTGATTCCACAAAATCAGAGGAGCCACGTGTTAAAGAAAAGGTTGAGAAATCCGTTCCAAAAGTGGATGATGTGAATTTTCCACCTTTGCGAGCTGAAAATTTTAAGAAGAAAGTTGGAAATGTTGAAATTTCAAATCAATTTTATTTTGACAAGAAGAAATTTGATGTTGAAAAGGCTTTCAATGGAACTGTGAAACACATTTTTGGAAAAATGGTTGATGGTAAGGTCAAAGGAGTGAAAGAATTTTATGCTTCCAAAATGAATGTTCACAAGTCTGTTGAAAGTAAAGATGAAGAAGAGGTTGTTACACCCAAGGAAGGTCAGGCTTGGGTGGATATATTTTTCAAACAGTAAAAACCTGACTTGCCAGAGATCCCAAGTTAGTAATCGCGGATCATGAATCGGCATCTTTCTTATGTTGTTTGTTTGAAAATTGAAAAATTTTGGCAATTCATACTGCAGGAATAGCCGGAACTCCCAGGTTGGTAAGTGTGGAGTAGGAATCGGCACCTTGAGAATTTAAC
>JARYGA010050404.1:0-10000 GCA_030545235.1 Helianthus tuberosus | reverse complement strand
GTTTATGTCTACAAAATTACTCCATTAGTACTGTCAACCCTGACTTGTGGGTCATATTACCCATTGGCTAACTCATTGTCCAATGGTAACGTATTGTCATCCTCGACTTACTACTCACAGTGTAGTACATTTTGTATACAAAACCCCAACATACCGGCAATAATTGAAGAACTACAAAGACTCAATCACTGCTAAATTTCATAGTAAAACATTTAAGGTTTGGTAAAACATTACCAAAAAGATTAACAAAAAAGAGGATAAACTCACATTGCTATCTTAGACTTCTTGTAAGGGTTTCCTGGATATAATCTATAATTTATACAAATGTACATTGGTTAGTATCATAACCCTTTGAAAATATTAATGATACCCTCCCCGAGACGGCATTCCAACAACTACGTCGGGCAGAACCACGACAGTTGTTACGGAACCCTAAATCAATCGTTAGCGTAACTATTACGAAACTAGGGTTATAATACTTACAACGGAGCAGAACCTCGCTAATTAGGGGTATAATACCCAACTATAATGCTTATAACTTCATGAATTCGTTTAGAAAGAAAGATGTGAGCGACGGAAAGTGAAACCCGATGGCCTGCTTATATAGTTGCTGAATTCGACTCTCACGCGGCCCGCGTAAGCGTAGCCATAGGGCTACGTGGCCCGCGTCAACACTCGGTCAACGTATAGCTTGTCCTGCTCACCAAGTAGACCCGCCACGATGTCGACACGTGTCAGCTCAGGATGTTTCCGCGTTTGATGATCTCTCGCGGCCCGCGTCAATGTAAGCTTAAGCTTACACGGCCCGCTTGAACTAAAGAAATCAACGATTTCTGATTCTAGCCTTCATACCGCCCGCGTAAGGGTTTGAGGTGGGTTCACGCGGCCCGCCTCAGCCCTAAATTTAAACTTTTATATTTTATTTAAATACTATAATGCATTCCGGGCTTGGTTTTCACATACGGGGTGTATTTACAGACATATAAGGATATTTTAAGATATAATAGGGTGTCGGAAATATTATGAGAGTGTTGGTTTTACCGAGGGTTGTTACATTCTCCCCACTTTGTTTTAGAACTCGTCCTCGAGATCTATTGGAACAAGTGCGGATATTTCCTTTGCATTTCAGATTCAAGCTCCCATGTATACTCATGTCCTCTTTTGGAATCCCACTTTACTTTGACTAGAACTAGTCTCTTATGCTTTAGATTCTTGATTTTCCTGTCTTCAATCTGTAGAGGCCTTTCTACAAACTTGAGTTGTTCATTTACCTCTATATCTTTAAGAGGTACTATTAATGATTCATCAGCTAAACACTTTTTGAGATTAGATACATGAAACACATCATGTATTCCTGCCATCTCCTCTGGCAGTTGTAGCTGATAGGCTACAGGTCCTATTCTTCTAATAATCTCAAAAGGTCCAACATACCTGGGACTTAGCTTTCCCCGTTTGATGAATCTTACTATTCCTTTCCAAGGAGAGACTTTCAATAATACTTTATCTCCTACTTGAAACTCCAATGGTTTTCGCCTGTTATCAGCATAACTTTTCTGTCTATCACGTGCTGCTTTTAGTCGTTCCTTGACTTGAATAATTTTATCAGTTGTTTCTTGCACTATTTCTGGTCCAGATAGTTGCTTTTCCCCAATTTCTGCCCAACAGACTGGGGTTCGGCATTTTCGTCCATAAAGTGCTTCGAATGGTGCAGCATTGATACTTGTGTGATAACTATTATTATAAGAAAATTCTATTAAAGGTAAGTGATCATCCCAATTACCTCCGAAATCAATTACACAAGCTCTAAGCATGTCTTCCATTGTCTGAATTGTCCTTTCGCTTTGTCCGTCTGTTTGTGGATGATAAGCCGTACTTAACTTTAACTTGGTTCCCATTTCCTTTTGGAAACTTGACAAAAAATGAGAGGTAAATCGACTATCTCTATCATAAATAATTGATAAAGGAATGCCATGTAAATAAACAATTTCATTTACATATAGTTTAGCTAATTGTTCCATACTGAAAGTTTCCTTCATTGGTAGGAAATGAGCTGACTTGGTTAGTCTATCTATAATCACCCAGATTGTATCATTTCCTTTCTTGGTTTTAGGTAATTTAGTAACAAAATCCATTGTTATCAATTCCCATTTCCACACCGGCATTTCTAATTGCTGTAACAAACCTGAGGGTTTCTGATGTTCAGCCTTAACTTGTAAACAAGTTAAACATTTAGAAACATAGGCTGCTATGTCCTTTTTCATTCCTATCCACCAGAAATTTTTCCTTAAATCCTGGTACATTTTATCACTTCCTGGATGCATCGTATATTTAGACTTATGGGCTTCTTCTAATATACGATGACGTAGGTTTCCTAATTTAGGTATCCACATTCTCTTTTTATGGAACCTCCAAATTCCATCTATTCCTTGTTCCAATTCTTTTAGCATACCTTTTAATTTTTCAGAATCATCCTTGATTACTGATTCTTGTGCTTCTCTTATCTGATCATTTAAATCTACTTGCAGATTTAATTTAAGAGAACGTACCCTTCTTGACTTTTCATGATACTTTCGGCTTAAAGCATCTGCCACTACATTTGCTTTTCCTTCATGATACTGGATATCACAATCATAATCACTAAGCATTTCCATCCAACGTCTTTGTCTCATATTCAACTCTTTTTGCTTGAAGATATACCTTAAACTCTTATGATCAGTGAATATGGTAAACTTACTACCATAAAGGTATTGTCTCCAAATCTTAAGAGCAAAGATTATAGCTCCTAACTCTAAATCATGGGTTGAATAATTCTCTTCATGATTCTTAAGTTGTCTAGATGCATAGGCTATAACCTTTTGGCGTTGCATCAATACACATCCATAACCTAATTTAGAAGCATCACAGTAGACTACAAAATCTTCAGTTCCTTCTGGTAACGCTAATATGGGTGTATGGGTTAATCTATGCTTAAGAATTTTAAAAGCTTCTTCTTGTTTTACTCCCCATTCAAACTTAACAGATTTACAGGTTAACTTAGTTAAAGGAATGGCTATTCTAGAAAAATCTTGAATAAATCTTCTATAATACCCGGCCAATCCTAAGAAACTTCTAACCTCGGTTGGTGACTCAAGGGTTTTCCATTTAGTAATTGCCTCAATCTTTGTTGGATCTACATGAATTCCTTCATGATTAACTAAATGTCCAAGGAATTGTACCTGTTCTAACCAAAATTCGCACTTTGAAAACTTAGCATAAAGCTTTTCCTTTCTTAACAAACTTAAAAGTGCGTGCAAATGTTTTGCATGATCCTCTTTATTCTTAGAGTAAATTAGAATATCATCTATGAAGACAATTATGAATTTATCCAAATATGGCTTACATATTCGGTTCATCATGTCCATAAATGCAGCTGGGGCATTGGTTAAACCAAATGGCATGACAGTAAATTCATAATGGCCATACCTTGTTCTAAATGCGGTCTTAGGAATGTCCTCTTCCTGTACCTTTAATTGATGATATCCTGACCTTAAATCGATTTTAGAGAAAAATCGAGCTCCTTGCAGTTGATCAAACAGATCATCGATTCTTGGTAATGGGTACCGATTCTTAATCGTGACTTTGTTTAATTCACGGTAGTCAATGCACATACGCATTGATCCGTCCTTCTTTTTAACAAACAATATCGGCGCTCCCCATGGCGACGAACTCGGTTGTATGAATCCCTTCTCTAACAATTCATCTAATTATTTCTTCAATTCTTGCATTTCTATAGGTGCCAACCGATAAGGTGCTTTGGCAATCAGTGATATTCCTGGTATTAAATGAATCCTGAATTCAACTTCTCTGTCTGGAGGTAGTCCTGGTAATTCTTCTGGAAAGACATCTGAAAACTGAGATACTACTGGAATATCTTTTAGTTCTTTTCCTTTAGTGTTAGTGATTATAGAAATCAAATACACTATAGAACCTTTTCTTATAGAACTTGCAGTTTTCATCACAGAGATGAATTTTGTGGACCTAGAGAGTTTATCTCCTTTAATTGTGATCGTTTTACCTTTTGGTGAATTTATTTGAATTGACTTTTGATCACATAAAATACTGGCTTTATTGGCTATTAACCAATCCATTCCTAAAACAACATCAAATCCTGCCAGATTCATGGGATATAGGTTTGCTATAAATTTCTGATTAAAATTTTCTATTCTTGCTCCCTGCAAGTTTTCAGAAATCCTAATAGTTTCTCCATTAGCGATCTCTACTAGACATTCTTGTGGTAGTTTAGTTAATGACTGATTTAGAATTTTGCAAAACGAAGTATTGATAAAACTTTGGTTTGCACCAGAGTCAAATAATACTTTAGCAAATATATCATTAACTAAAAACGTACCAGCTATAACGTCTGGGATTATCTTGGCTTCCTCTGCAGTCAGAACAAATGCTCTAGCATTTTTGGTATTCTTGTTGTTTGCAGCTGGGGTCAATTTTGGACAGTTTGGCCTAATATGACCTTTTTCCCCGCAGTTGTAGCACAATCCATTACTGGATTTCTTCATGCAATTTTCTTCCTTGTGTCCTGGCATCTTGCAATAATTGCAGAGAATGGAGCATTTTCCCGAATGCTTTTTCTTGCAGACCTTGCAGTATGGTGCAGAGGTAGAACCCATATTCCTACGATTGAAATTTCCAGAACGGAATTCTTGTGTAAGCCTTTGGGTTAAGTTCCTCCTCTGATCTTCTTCTCTAGTACGAACTAATTCATCTGTCAAGGTATTTGCTAGTTCTACAGCTTCTTCTATGGTTTGAGGTCTAGCTGCCTTGACTACGTATCTTATTTCTCCAATTAATCCCCAAATATAACGGGAGATTAACACTGGTTCTGGTGAAGCAAGAGTTGGCACTATTCTAGCATATTTGAAGAATATTTTAGTGTATCCCTTACTATCCACACCAGTCATCCTAAGGTTTAGGAATTTGTTTGCTATCTGATCCTTTTCATTAGGAGGGCAGAATTTCCTTTCTACCTTGTCCTTAAATTCTTCCCATTCCATATTATAGGTTCTATCAATTCCTTTTGTTTGGAGGATAGTGTTCCACCATTCTGGCGCTGCATTCTTAAACAGATTAGAAGCAAACAGTATTTTATCTTCTTCAGCACACTTGCTTATCCTTAAGACTGCCTCAGTTTTCTCTATCCAACGTAGGGTTGCAATGGCCCCTTCATTGCCTGAGAATTCCATTGGTTTACAAGACCAGAATTCTTTATAAGAACAACCATAAGGCATGGTTCTTCTTCTTTTGAGAATAGGCAATTGAAGTATTGGTCCATTGTTCACGCTATGCTCTGGTTCACTTGGTCGCTTACTGCTATGCTTACTTTTATTATCAGCATCCTTAACAGTTTGAAGAATAAATGGCATTGCATCTATAATTCCCTGTGCTACTATGTGTTGGATAGCACTATTATCCACTTTATTGTTATTGAAGCTTGGATTCTCATTAACCATGTTAATGTTACTCTGGTTATCATTATTCAGATTTCCTTGGTTTCCTTCGTCAGCCATCTGAATTTTAAACAATTACCCCATATTAATATCACAAATAATATCTTAATATAGTTAATCACATGACACGCATTTTTGCCAAAAGCGTCGATCATTGCGACTATACTCTTTTCATATACTATTATGCGTCTATTACACACTAGTACTGAAATAAAATTACAATACCAACAGAAATAGAATCACACTAATAGTAATATGCATCCATACACACATATTTTATTTTTATTTTATTTTATTATTATTACTACCGTTTCCTCCATTCTCACATTCACGGATATGGATTTATCCAAAAATCCATATTGCGCTCATCGTATTTCCATCCGAGACGCTCTCCCACCTGACGCATTCTCCCACTGCTTTCTAAAATTTCCTCCCAAAAAGTCCTAAGTTCTTGAATGTTTTCTGCACTCATTGGGGGTGCAGGTTCTCGGACTGGGTTTGGAATCTGGGGTGCGGGTTCCTGATATGGGGGTGACAGTGCCTGAAATCGGTAAGGATCTTCTAAGATTTCCCTAATATAATTATCTTGGTAATAGGGATCTAAAGGGTCCATACCTGGGTAGGCTTCTATGTTCTGTATGGGTGGGTATTCCTGGATAGGGTAACGTTGCACAAAGTCCCTATTATCGTCCCACCAAGGGTCGTAATTTGGATCTAGGGGATTTGGTGCAGGTATCCTAGGGATTTCTTCTGGGTTAAAGTCATGCATCTCCACTTGGTTGTCCAGGTTTTCTATCTCCATGGGTTGTTCTAGGTTTTGTGGTTGTGGGGCTACTAATTGTTCCAGACTTGGGTCAGCAGCAGTTGTAGCTAGGATATAGAAATTAGCTAGGCTTCTATTAAGCATATCCTGTGTATGGGCATCAGTCTTCCGCTTAGTGGCTGCTAAAACTCTTTGCTGTTGCAACTTTTGCATTCTCTTCCTACGAGCAAAAGCTTCCTTACTGAACCATCCTCGTTTCTTATGAGGGAATGGCTCTTCTGACTGAGCTCTAAAAGCAAATACTCCTTCTTCATGATCAGCAGAATACCCAGAAAGGGCAGGCTGTGATGAGGTACCTTTACTCTTAGGTGAATCAGATAACTGACAACTCATGTCTGAGGGTCCTTGATCACTCATACTGTAAACTAACAAATAGTCAAATAACACATAACAAATAATTATAGTTATGCATATATTTCCATTATTTCCTAACACAAATTTCAGAATTTTAAGTGTCAGCAGAACACTTCTTTGGCTCAGACCAGTGGCTAGGCTCTGATACCACCTTCTGTCGCAACCCCCGATCCCTGTTTCCCGGAAACGGGCGGACGCGATCTAAGTGTTTCGGTGGTATCAGTTATTTAATCTTGCAGCGGAATTTACATCAGGACCGTAGTTAGGAAATGTTTATCAGAGTAAAACCACCGCATTTAATATTAATAATCACATGGGTAAAACCCAAGTTTCTTAGTACAATACATTTATAGGGATAAACCATATTTTATTGAATTTTAAAACATCGTTTATTTGGTAACTTTTATAGCCACATTTTCCCAAGCCTTCAGTGCTCTCCAGCTGGCTTTTTACTAATTGGCTGTCACATTGGGTTACCTGAAACGTGTTTTAAAAACATTTGTCAGTCGGAAATACTGGTGAGTGAATCCCAGTTTAATAAAAAATAAAAGTCACAGTGAACAGTATTGAGAGCGATCACATTGTTTATGTCTACAAAATTACTCCATTAGTACTGTCAACCCTGACTTGTGGGTCATATTACCCATTGGCTAACTCGTTGTCCAATGGTAACGTATTGTCATCCTCGACTTACTACTCACAGTGTAGTACATTTTGTATACAAAACCCTAACATGCCGGCAGTAATTGAAGAACTACAAAGACTCAATCACTGCTAAATTTCATAGTAAAACATTTAAGGTTTGGTAAAACATTACCAAAAAGATTAACAAAAAAGAGGATAAACTCACATTGCTATCTTAGACTTCTTGTAAGGGTTTCCTGGATATAATCTATAATTTATACAAATGTACATTGGTTAGTATCATAACCCTTTGAAAATATTAATGATACCCTCCCCGAGATGGCATTCCAACAACTACGTCGGGCAGAACCACGACAGTTGTTACGGAACCCTAAATCAATCAGGTAGCGTAACTATTACGAAACTAGGGTTATAATACTTACAACGGAGCAGAACCTCGCTAATTAGGGGTATAATACCCAACTATAATGCTTATAACTTCAGAAATTCGTTTAGAAAGAAAGGTGTGAGCGACGGAAAGTGAAACCCGATGGCCTGCTTATATAGTTGCTGAATTCGACTCTCACGCAGCCCGCGTAAGCGTAGCCATAGGGCTACGCGGCCCGCGTCAACACTCGGTCAACGTATAGCTTGTCCGGCTCACCAAGTAGACCCGCCACGATGTCGACACGTGTCAGCTCAGGATGTTTCCGCGTTTGATGATCTCTCGCGGCCCGCGTCAATGTAAGCTTAAGCTTACACGGCCCGCTTGAACTAAAGAAATCAACGATTTCTGATTCTAGCCTTCATACCGCCCGCGTAAGGGTTTGAGGTGGGTTCACGCGGCCCGCCTCAGCCCTAAATTTAAACTTTTATATTTTATTTAAATACTATAACGTATTCCGGGCTTGGTTTTCACATACGGGGTGTATTTACAGACATATAAGGATATTTTAAGATATAATAGGGTGTCGGAAATATTATGAGAGTGTTGGTTTTACCGAGGGTTGTTACAAAAGGTAATTAAGGGTTGCCGGTGTTTCACTCGGGTGTAGAGCAAAGTGTTCAAATTCCAACAATGTTTAGCTTGATTCAAATTTTTTTTTTTAAACTCAAAATTTTCCCCCCATCCCCACACTTCCCAATGTATGGTTTTTGGGAGGAATTGATCGCTAAAACCATTTTACATCAACAAAAGCTTCAAAAACCCCCAAAAATTTCGGCACCTAGGGTCTGACAATCGGCCAAGAAAACAAGTTTTTCTTGCAAATTTCTCCTCAAAATCAGAAAGTTCGTGAAAATTCAGTCAAGATAGACCCAAAATTCACTTGATTTGGCCAAGATTTGAGTAAGTTATGGAAGTTTTGAGGTTTGAAGGTTGTGGGGCTCTTAGGGATTTTGTGGGGGATATGAAAGGGATTGATAATGTTGTGTGGAGGAGAAGAGATGCAGAAAACGTGTGGTTGGGGGTGGAGTCACGTGATGTTATATATTTTTTTTATTTAATAAACCGCCGAACTGCTGCAACCCTTCATTCGCCAGGGCTACCGTAAATTACGGTAGCCACTGTAATTTACGGTGGCACATGGCAACCAAATTCTAGCGTAAGGCAGTAGCATTCTGCCGTAAATCCCCAACATTTCCCAGGCTACCGTAAATTACGGTGTGTACCGTAAATTACGGTAGCATATGGGAGTTCACACTTCGCCAAAAATTCATTTTCAATGTTTTTTTTTTCAGTTTTCAGTTTTTATAATTTTTTATGTTTTTATATTTTCAAAAACATGGAAAATTACCCTACCCCCTCGAAAATCCCGTGTTGACCTCAACACTATGCTAGAACTATTCATATGAACGTCCCCACACTTGTTTCAAACACGAGCTTCAAGCGGATACGGTAAGAATGCAAAACTAAATAGAACAACACAAATAAAATAAACTAACTATGTACACTACCAAACCTGGGCCTCTCATGGTTGTTCTTCATTTACCGGGCGTAGAATGTAGCCCACTTTGTCAAGCTCCAAGTTATTGATGTCGTTTCCTTCCAAGTATGGCTTTAACCGATGTCCATTCACCGTTTGTTGCTTGTTGGTTTGCTCATCTTGAATATCCACATCACCAAATCTACCGACTCGCCGAATGACACATGGGCCCATCCATTTGCTTTTTAATTTGTCCGCAAACATCTTTAATTGCGAATTGTACAACCACACCTTTTGACCCACTTCAAAGGTCTTCTTTCTCAGCTTTGCATCATGGACTTTTTTAAGCTTATCCTTGTATGCCGATGCACACTCGTAAGCTTCGTCTCGAATTTCTTCTATCTCACTTAGTTGCAACTTCCGCATCTTCCCCGTTTTATCGTAGTCCGCATTCACCGTTTTGATCGCCCAATGCGCCCGATGAGCTAACTCCATTGGTAAGTGACAACCCTTTCCATACACCATCCGATAAGGTGTTGTACCAATTGGAGTTTTGTAGGCCATTCGGTATGCCCACAACGCATCATCAAGTTTACTTGACCAATCTTTCCTATCCATTCGAACCATCTTCATAAGAATTTCTTTAATTTGATGGTTGGACACTTCAACTTGTCCACTAGTTTGCGGGTGGTATGTTGTAGCAATCCGGTGATTCACGTTGTACCGCTTCAACAGTTTTCCGAAATTGAAATTCTTGAAATGCGACCCACCAT
>JARYGA010050403.1:0-29114 GCA_030545235.1 Helianthus tuberosus | reverse complement strand
AAAACCCATGTTTTACAAAGGTAGCTTTAATAGAGGATAAACCCGAATACATAAAACAACATTTCTTAATTTAACTGATAAAATAAGCCACTTCTTTAAACCTTCGGTGCCATATCACAACTCTTATTCAAATCTACTGTAATCACCTGAAATGTATTAAAAACATTTTATAAGCAAGAAATACTGGTTAAATCATTCATTTGCATAAAAAAGACACAATGTTATCATTACAATATCAAGGGTTTTTACATTTGTTTATGTCTTTCAATTACTCAAATCGGCACTTGTCACCCGGTAGTCCCTGTGAATGTGGTCATATCACTATTGGCCCTCAATTGTCCAATAGCAAAGCTTATCAAGTATTGTATACAAAACCCCACATACCAGCAGTAATTTAAGAATACAAAAAACTTAATCCCCTGTAATAATAGGTAATAACCGGAAAACATTTAGGGTTTTAAAAGCATTTGATAAAAGAGAATGACTCACAATGTTGTGAGAAAAAAGATAATCACTCACCTTGCAAATCTATAGTTCTGATTTAACAGGCCTCCGGATTCTAAGCCTTCTGATACTAAGCCTCTTGATTAACAGTAAGTTTATAGTTTCAAGTCTTCTAATAATTAAGCATCTACTTTATCAGTGAATTTATAGTTTTAAGCCTTCTAATTCTAACCCCTAATTTCACATAATGTAATCCGTGTTAGTGTATAAACTCAACTCAAACTTTAACGATAATCACGAGATAAAAACCTCAACGTAGTTAACAAAGTATAGCCTTATTCAGACATCACTTTGGCATCCGTTGATTGGTTTTATAATCAATCGGACAGGGTATCGTTTCAAGGATTAGGGTTTAATACATGCAAATACAGAGAAATAGAGTGACGATGGATCAGAGAATCGATTTCAGAAATCGAAATATGGTCCAAATGATTTCGTCCCAAACACGACCTTTATATAGCCCAGGTTGGACTCTCCCACGCGTCGCGGGAGGGGACACGGTGTCTCTCGCGTGGCGCCTGGGAAGTCGGCCTAGCCTAGACCTGCCACGTGTCCAGCATAGGTTTGACATGTGTCACCTCGTCGTGACACGTGTCCTCCGCCGTTTTTTGTCCAATCGTGTATTTCTCGATTTTCATAGTTCTTATCATGTATGCTCAGGTCTTGATCCTAAATGGTTTGGTTTTTAATTATGTGTTTAGTAAGGGAACCACTAAGTTTTCTTAACCGCTAAGTTTTCTGATTTATTATTTCAAGTTTCATCGTGCGCACTTGGGGTTTTGTTATAGGTTTTTTTTGGGATATTTTTTAGGGTTCTCACAGAAAATATCTCTATTTCTTTTTTACTTTCAAGAAAAAAATTGGGAAAGATTATAATGTGCCATTCGCCAATTATCCATACTTGTAACCCAATCCATTTTGATGTAAATCAATCTATCATTCATACAATAGAACTTTGAAATTCTATGCCATCTTATTTGTTTTGTGATACATACTATTACACATGTTAATTCATAGTCTTACTGTCGCAACCCCCGCCCCCTATCTGTCCCGGGAACGGGCGGATGCGGCCAGTTTCGGTGGTATCTGGGTTTTATCCTTTTTGGCAGCGGAACTTACATCAGGATCATAGTTAGGAAATATTTTATCAGAGTAAAATACCACACTTTTATAATATTAAACACGTGGGAATAATCCCGAGTTTTAAGTACACACATTTTCACACGGATAAACCCTATTTTATTTAAATAAAACATATCTTTATTTTAGGTAACTTTATAGCCACTTTTCCAAGCCTTCAGTGCTGTCCAGCTGGCTTCTATTTCGCTTTCACATTTTGTTACCTGAAACGTGTTTAAAAAACATTTTCTCAGTGGAAAATACTGGTGAGTGAATCACGGTTTAATCAAGTTTAGTAAAAACCATTGTACAGTATTGAGGGTGGTCGCGCAATTACATTTGTTTCCATCTATTCAATTACCACCCACGGTACTGTCAACCCGACTTGTGGTCATGTTACTTCTCGCAAGGTAGTAACTAATTTTGTATACAAAACCCCAACATACCGACGATAATTGTAGAATACAAATACTCAATCACTGTTTAATATATCATTAATTAAGTGAGGTTTTGTAAAAACAATTTGTAAAAAGGAGATTACTCGCATTGCTGTCTTAGGTTTCCTTTAAGGGTTTCCTGGTGATTATCTATAATTTACACAAATGCACACGCGTTAGTATAATAACCCAATATTTATATTAGTAATACCCTCCCCGAGACGACGTTCCAACGACTATGTCGGGTAGAACCACGACAGCCGTTACGGAACCCTGGATCAATCGGGCAGCGTATCTAATACGTAATCGGGGTTATGATACTTACAACGGGGCAGAACTTTGTTATTTAGGGGGGTATTATGCCCGAAAAGCACTTTATCTATGCAGAAATTCGAGAGAGAGAAAAGAATTTGAGCGAGTTGGACTGAAGGCCGAAGCCCTCCATTTATAGGGTCGATTTCTCAGTCCCTCGCGGCCCGCGAAGACCAAAGGGTCGTCTTACGCGGCCTGTGACATAGGGGTAGTAGGGCCTAGCTTGGCCTGGCCACCACTATAGGCTCGACGTGTGGCTGCCACGTGGCAGCACCGAGTATCGTTGAGTGGCAAGGTTGTCGCGCCCCGCGTAGCTCTCGGTCAGCACGTTCGTGGCCCGCGAGCGATGTTAAAACTTTGTTTTTATTTAATTTAAATAGAAATAAAGGTATTCGTGTCCTGTTTTCGTATACGGGGTATGTTTTAAGTCATATAGGACATTCTAAATATATTAAGGGTGTCGGGAAAATATTTTGGAGAGTTATTATATCCTCCCCACCTTGTTTTAGAGCTCGTCCTCGAGATCTACTAGAATAGGTGCGGGTATTTCCTTTGCATCTTTGATTCAAGTTCCCAAGTGTACTCTGGTCCTCTCTTGGAGTCCCATTTCACTCTGACTAGAACTAGTCTCTTGTGTTTGAGATTCTTAACTTTCCTGTCTTCAATCTGTAGAGGTCTTTCTACAAATTTTAACTGTTCATTTACCTCTATATCCTTAAGAGGCACTATCAGTGATTCATCAGCTAAGCACTTTTTGAGATTGCATACATGAAATACATCATGTATTCCTGCCATTTCCTCTGGCAGTTGTAGCTGATAGGCTACAGGTCCTATTCTTTTAATAATCTCAAAAGGTCCAACATACCTGGGACTTTGCTTTCCCCTCTTGATGAATCTTACCACTCATTTCCAAGGAGAGACTTTCAATAATACTTTGTCACCTACTTGAAATTCCAAGGGTTTTCGTCTGTTATCAGCGTAACTCTTCTGTCGATCACGTGCTACTTTCAGTCGTTCCTTGACTTGAATGATCTTGTCGGTTGTTTCTTGTACTATTTCTGGTCCAGATAATTGCTTTTCTCCAATCTCTGCCCAACAGACTGGAGTTCGGCACTTTCGTCCATAAAGTGCTTCGAAGGGTGCAGCATTGATACTTGTGTGATAACTGTTATTGTAAGAAAATTCTATTAATGGTAAGTGATCATCCCAATTACCACCGAAATCAATTACACAAGCTCTAAGCATATCCTCCATTCTCTGAATTGCCCTTTCGCTTTGTTCGTCTGTTTGAGGATGATAAGATGTGCTTAGATTCAGCTTGGTTCCCATGGCTTTTTGGAAACTTGTCCAAAAATGAGAGGTAAAACGGCAATCTCTATCAAAAACAATTGATAAAGGAATTCCATGTAATGAAACTATTTCATTTACATATAATTTAGCTAATTGTTCCATACTGAAAGTTTCCTTCGTTGGTAGGAAATGAGCTGACTTAGTTAGCCTGTCTACGATCACCCAGATTGTATCATTACCTTTTCTTGTTTTTGGGCAATTTGGTAACAAAATCCATTGTTATCAATTCCGATTTCCAAACTGGCATCTCTAATTGCTGCAATAAACCTGAGGGTTTCTGATGTTCAGCTTTGACTTGTGAACAGGTTAAACACTTTGCAACATATGCTGCTATATCCTTTTTCATTCTTATCCACCAAATATTCTTTCTTAAATCCTGATACATCTTATCATTTCCGGGATGCATCGTATACTTAGACTTATGGGCTTCTTCTAGTATACGGTGACGTAGGTTTCCTAATTTAGTGATGCGTGCGAAGTGTCGTATATATTAGGTGTATATTTTAAGCCCTTTTTAACACTTATTTTAGCCAAGTTTTAAATTTATAAAACACGATATTTCACTAACACTAAACACACATATGGGCAAGTGCACCCATCGTTGAGTGTAGTATAGCGTTGGTAAGATACCGAGGTCGTCCAAGGACACAAGAGCTTTTAGTACCGGTTTATCCTCAACGTCTAACCAAAATAAAAGTTTAGAAAAATGTTTTAAACTAAGAAAAATAAAACTAACTAAAATGCTGAAAATAAAAATAAAAATAAAAACAGATAGACAAGATGAATCACTTGGTTCCGACTCGTATCTAGTATAACCTTTGATTATTTCCGCACTTTTGCACATAATTAAGAGATTATCTTAGTTATTGTAGTAGACCCCTCTTTTGAAGGTGACGTTACCCTCACCCCAGTAGTTTGAGTCAGCAGGGATACAATCCTAAAGGGGTGGATTATTGGAAGATAATGAATTAAGTTATTAATGCAGTATTGTGGTAGGCCCCGCTTTTGGCGGTGACGTTACCCTCGGCTAAGTAGTCTGAGTCAGCAGGGATACAGTCCTAAATAGCCGGGTTATAGTATTAATAGTAGTTAACTTATGAGGGGATCAAAGAGTTTGGACCCCCGCCATCCAATACCGTGAAGTATTGAAGGAGGTCCTACTAAATTTGACCCAGGTCCATTGCAGGACCTCTAAACGCTGAACAATGGCAAGACCTTTACCAAACCATTCCCTTAACCCCCTACCAGGTAGCCAACATACCTCCATATAGACCGTGGAGATATGAATGGTGAAAATCCTTTATTTTATATAGACAGTAAAATAATGCCAAGACACCACGGACAAACGATAAGGAAAGATCACCTTCAACATAAGTAACTAGTTATTAAAGTCATTAATACAAAACCAAATAAAAAGTGCAAAAGATTAGAAATAAAAAGTATTATACTAGACACTTTGTCTTCACCAAGTGATGTAAGAGACTTAGGCAAACATGGCCTTGATTGTCAAGTACTCTTACGATCAATCTTGGATCCCGAGACGACTCACACACTCTATGATGGACAATGGATGATGGTGGTGGATGATGGTGTTGTGATGGTGGTGGGTGGTGGATGAAGTGTGAGAGAGGTGGTGTGCCAAGGGATGAGATGAAATGAATCCAAGCACTCCTATTTATAGGCTGAACAGAGAGCTGGACACGGCCCCGTGTCCGTCTGACACTCTCTCTCCTCATTAATTGTAATTCGCAATTACAATAAATGCGTCTGCTGTACTTTCGACACGCCCCCGTGTCCGCTGAGCACGGCCCCGTGATGGGCAATAGAAGCTTCTATAGATTTGTCTTTTCTGCTGCTTCTTGGGCACGGCCCCGTGCTGGCTGAGCACGGGGCGTGTTCAGCCTTCTGTTTTCTCTATTTTGCTTTGAAAGGTGCCGTTGAGGGTTCGGGCAGTCCACTAATGTTCCTTTTCTTGTATTTATGTTGGATTTAGCTGTCTTTTTGCTTCTTTTACGTTTTTGAGCTCATTTAATCCTGAAAATACAAAAGGAAGACAAAAACACTCTTTTTCCAATATTAGTACTAAAAAGGGTTAGTTTTATGCCTTATTTGATGTAATTTATATGTTGCATTTTACACACATCAAATACCCCCACACTTGAACTTTTGCTTGTCCTCAAGCAAAACTCTTTAATATGTGGCTTACACTCCCAAATGGAATAGGTAGAAGAGAAGGTTTTGGGCTTGTCGTAGAGTGTCGGGATTTCCAATATCTTTTTTTGGTTTTTATTTTTATTTATTTACACTCCTATTCGTAATGATTTATTTAGAACTGTTCATAAAAGAAATTACTTATTTGGGCATAACATGCCTTTTTAAAATTTTATTTATATACAAGTTCACATACCTCGCGGGGAAATCACTCGGCCGAAAGTGTATTTTTAGTGAATCACTCGAGAGCGGCACGGAACTTATTCCTACCATAGGCTTGCCAAGAAATCAATCCTCCTCCTTTTTAACTTTTATACATTTGTAGATATCAAGAGGACTTTGTGGGTTAAGGGTTGGCTAGGGTTAAAGGTGGGTGGTTGGGTTAGTGGTTAGTAGAAAAAAGGGCTAAAAAGCGTAACAAGTGTCGGTTTTCGTATTTTTTCAACTTTTTATTTTTAATGAAGCTTTTATTCAAACAAAGTTATTTTTGATTACTTTGTTTGTTTATTTTCTTTTTGCTTCATTATTATCAAATTTTTTTTTTTTCGCGAAGAACCGAACTTGTTACTAAAATAAAGGGTAAAAAATGAAAAAGGTTTTGGTGGGTAAAAGGGTTTTTGTTTGGGTGATGAAACGAAAAGGTTTAGGCTCAAAGGGGCTAACTAGGGGGATTTTTGGGTAGGTGGTAAAAGAAAAAGAAAAATAATGGTGTAAAAATGAAAAAGGTTAGTCCTAATGCCTCCATCATGTACTTACTCGGGTTTAAGTTGATAAGGACCGGGAATGTATTGTCATGGCAAGTTCTAGAGTCGTAAGAACCAAGCAGCTATTCACACAAGAAACGAAAAATGAGCATTTAGTCAAATGATATGTAATTGTGTGCTCAATAAAGGCTCAAAACTCACTTTTGTGGGAATGGGTTTTTATGTGATCAAGTATATATAATCAAATTTTAAATAAGTTTGTCATGCCTTTTCATAATTTTCTTATGTTGGTTCTTTTTATCACTACGCTATCGGTTGTAAATTTGTAAAAATATAACCTTTTTGAGAACTTGAATTTCCCGAGTTAAACCTAGACAAGTAAAAAAAATGAAATTTTTGAAAAAATTTGGGGTGATTAGCGGTTCCAATAGAGTTTTGTGTAAGGCTTGTATTTAGGACTTGCAAAATTCAAGGTTTTAGCATCCCCCCCCACACTTAAATTACACATTGTCCTCAATGTGTCCCAAAAATAAATTTTTAGGTTGATTAGATGTGTAAAATAGTGTTTAAAAAGCAAAAATTTGTGTTACTGGGCACTGAACACGGCCCCGTGTTGAGTGGGCACGACCCCGTGTTCAGGTGCCAGTAACAAGAACTTACAGAAGGTGGACACGGCCCCGTTTCCACTGAAAACGGCCACGTGTCTGACAAAATTCTGCCGAACAGAAGCCAAACAGCAGGTCAGGGAGGTGAGCACGGGGGCGTGTTGGCTGGACACGTCCCCGTGTGGACAGTCTGAAAGCCTAAAAAAACAGGTTTCTTCCTCCGGTTTTTCCATTCTAGCCCTATAAGTGCTGAGGCTTAACACCCTAAGCCTTGGTTTGTACCTGTTTCATCACTTAATACCACACCAAGCAACACAAACATCCTACATTACCACAGTTAATTGTTCCAAGCATAAAGTAAGAAAAGTAAAATGCAGAAAATAGTTAGGAAAAGTAAATTGTCTAACACTTGGCACGCAGGCCATCAATTGTTCAAGATTGCAAAGGGTTAACCTGGGGAGTCATCAATCAACCGCTTCCTCCTATGCTCCTCCCGCCTACTCCATGGCATCATCATCATCATCGTCATCCCCTCCACGGCGTGCAATGTGGTCTCGTATGTATCCGACATCGTCTTGTATCTCGGATAGGTTTCTCTCGATAGCTCCGACCCGGTGGTAGGTGTTGCTCGCCATGTTATAGGTGTTCCGAGTACACATGAGGTTTTCCTGCAACAAATCATGCAAACTTTGAAAATTAGGAAAACTGCCTCCCGAGGAGGATGATTGGCCCGGATCACCGTGGGGTGGGTATTGGTACTGATGATGTTGCGGAGCTGGGAGGACAAGTGCTTCTTGCGGGTTCCATGCATGACCTTGCATCCTTTGAAAGGTTACCGTCCCGTCTTCTGCCTCATAAACCAGGTTCATCGAGCGGCAGAT
Source organism: Helianthus tuberosus (assembly GCA_030545235.1). Classification (NCBI taxonomy): domain Eukaryota; kingdom Viridiplantae; phylum Streptophyta; class Magnoliopsida; order Asterales; family Asteraceae; genus Helianthus; species Helianthus tuberosus. Next base: position 20,991 of record JARYGA010050403.1, on the reverse strand, counting down.
GTGAATATCCACCGTACCCGACCATGGGCTCCTCTCAAATGACCTCGGAATGTGGGCGAAGTGCTTGAAGAGACGGTACACCCATCCCCCGAAGAAAATAGGAGTTGGTGCACTAGCAAGGCGGTTGTGATGCATGTTTCGGAGCATGAGGAACGGAACATCGAGCGGCCTGCGGTTGTGAATGCAATGGAGGACAAGCAAATCTCTTAACCCAACGACGCCACCACTGTCATGCCTTTGGCTAAGAGAGTAGCCGAGGAGCCTATGAATGTATCTGTAAAGCGGATCCCTCAGCTTGGTACTCTTAGTGCTGCTCGGATTGTAGAACCCTTCCCCAATCTGAGCCCACATGGCTTGGCGCTCGTTGTCTTCGATCTCTCTTAATCCCCCTGTATTTTCTTCGTTTCCCGCATCCTCCTCCGCATACAACCCGATAATCGATCCGAATTGTGCCATGGAGATTGAATACCTCGTTCCGCCACACCTGAATGACACCCTGTCATTATCGAACGGGTCGCACCTTGAAGTGAATGCAAAGGTGCTGTAGAATTCCAAGGTGCATTCATGGACGGAACGGAGTCGGGTTGTTAGCGCGACTCTGAGTGGTCCCGTGACAATGTTGTTGAAACGGTCAATTTGATTCACCATGGTTAGTAGTTCTGTGCACGCCTGCCTCGGGTATTCCTCCGGCCTTGTTTGAAGAAGCTCGTATCGAGCTCTTGCATCTAGCTCATTGGCGTTGAATCTAGTAAACTTCCTGGCCATCTGCAAGAATACACCAAAAGTTAGCATGAAACAGAAATATTTTCGGACAAAACTGCAAACAGCGGGCTGGACACGACCCCGTGTCCAGGGGTCTGTTACTCAAAAATCCCATTTTTCGACCCGGTTTCGAAAACTTGAAAATTTTTGAACCAATAGGTGCGGTTTCCCCCGAAAATGAAACCCTAAGTGCCGTTTTTCCCAAAATAACCCGTTTACCCTATCAATTTTATCTTTTTCGGTTCAAGAACAAGGGTTTGGGGTTTTTGTAAGAAATCGGGTGAATCCATGAACAATACAAGTGTATTTACTTCCCTTAACACTAATCTAACTAAATGCAAACAGATTTAGGAAAAAATTTTAGGTTCGATCCGGATGAACATCAAGAACCCTAGATTTTTCCCCAAATTTGTGGTGTATTAACTACATGCAAGTAACTAATCTAGCTACTAAGAGTGACATAATCATACCTTGACGCTGTTAGATCGGTAAGAGACGTTGGAATTTCGTGAAAAAATCGCCTGGAACCAGAGCTTTTGTGGGGAAACGGGGCGTGTGGAATGAAGAAACTGTTTTGAAAAAGGGGTTTTATCCCGTCTGCAGCGCGAACACGGCCCCGTGTCCAGCGGACACGGCCTCGTGCCGAGCCCCTTTTTTTTTTTTCGTGCGCGTGTGAGTGCCCCTTTTTCACATAAGCTATGGTTTAGAAAACTTTCCGCTTTATTTTGCCGCCTCAATCGTTCGTAACTTACCAGGCATGATGTTTTTATTCTTCCACGGTTTGAAGCAAGATCTCTTCTTCCTCATCCTCAATAAATCCTTGATAGAGTTTCAGCCGTTGACTTTAAATGGTGGCCCATTTCGAGGTTTAATTTCTACTGCACCGTGTGGAAAAATATGGGTGACGAAAAAAGGTCCTGACCACCTAGACTTTAATTTACCAGGAAACAATCGAAGTCGTGAATTAAACAAAAGAACTAAATCTCCTACCCGAAATTCATTAGGTTTAATATGTTTGTCATGCCAATTTTTCATTCTTTCCTTATAAATCTCAGAGTTTGAGTATGCATAATTCCTAAGTTCGTCTAATTCATTTATTTGACAAAATCGATTTTTACCAGCAAATTCTAGATCTAAGTTTACATTTTTGATTGCCCAGTAGGCTTTGTGTGCAATTTCTACTGGCAAGTGACAACTCTTTCCATAGACTAGCTTATATGGGGTTGTACCTATCGTTGTTTTATAAGCAGTTCGAAAAGCCCATAAAGCATCATCTAATTTATCAGCCCATTCCTTTCTGTTTAACCCTACGGTTTTTTCGAGTATTCGTTTTAACCCTCTATTGGTCACTTCGGCTTGTCCGTTTGTTTGAGGGTGATAAGCTGTCGAAACCCGGTCATAGACCCCATATCTTGTTAAAAAATTTTCAAGTTGATGATTACAAAAATGGGTACCTCTATCACTTATTAAAGCTTTAGGTGTGCCAAAACGAGAGAATAATTTTTTCAGAAATCTTACCACTACTCTTCCATCATTTGTTGGAAGTGCCTCGGCCTCGGCCCATTTAGACAGGTAATCTACTGCCACAAGTATGTATTTGTTTCCTTTCGATGGTGGGAAAGGTCCCATAAAGTCAAGTCCCCACACATCAAAAATTTCACAAACAAGAATGCCATTTTGTGGCATTTCGTTTTTGGAAGAAATATTACCTGTTCTTTGGCAAGCATCACATGTCTTTACAAGATTTTGGGCATCTTTGTAAATGGTTGGCCAATAAAATCCTGAATCAAATACCTTTCGTGCGGTACTGGCAGCACCATGATGTCCTCCGTATGGACCTTCGTGACAATGGCGGAGAATTCTTCGTGCTTCACTACCATGTACGCATCGTCTGACGAGTTGGTCGGCACACATTTTGAAAAGATATGGATCTTCCCAAAAATAGTGTTTCACATTGGCAAAGAATTTTTTTCTTTGATGATGTGGCCATCCTTTTGCGACTATTCCACTAGCTAGGTAGTTGGCAAAGTCGGCGTACCATGGTTCTTCCTTAAATTCCACCATTTCCAGGGATTCATTGGAAATTTTTCGTTGATTTGCTCGTCCCTGGTTGCCTCCAAAGCTGGGTCTTCTAGGCGCGAAAGATGATCTGCTGCGGTATTTTCTGCTCCTCTTTTGTCTTTGATTTCAATGTCGAATTCTTGGAGGAGTAGAATCCACCTAATCAAACGTGGTTTTGCGTCTTGCTTCTTAAAGAGATATCGAATGGCTGTATGGTCTGTATAGACTATAGTTTTAGAAAGAACAAGATAAGAACGAAATTTATCAAAAGCAAATACCACAGCTAGTAACTCTTTTTCAGTTGTTGTGTAATTTTCTTGTGCATCGTTAAGTGTTTTACTAGCATAATATATTGGGTGGAAATGCTTTTCTTTTCTCTGTCCCAAGACAGCTCCAACTGCAAAGTCACTAGCATCGCACATGATTTCGAAAGGAAACTTCCAATGAGGTGCTATCATGATAGGTGCATTGACTAGCATTTCCTTTAGGGTTAGAAATGCTTGATTGCATTCCTTGTCAAAGATGAAAGGAGCATCTTTTTCAAGTAATTTTGTTAGAGGCCTTGAGATTTTTGAAAAGTCTTTGATAAACCGCCTATAAAATCCGGCATGCCCTAGGAAACTTCTAATAGCTCTTACGGAGGATGGAGGAGGTAATCTAGAAATGGCATCTATTTTGGCTCGATCCACCTCCATTCCTTCGCTTGAGATTTTGTGACCGAGTACTATTCCCTCCGTTACCATGAAATGGCATTTTTCCCAATTAAGGGCGAGGTTAGTTTCCTCACATCGGGATAGCATTCGTTCAAGGTTATCGAGGCATTGGTCGTATGAATCCCCAAAGATAGAAAAGTCGTCCATGAAGACTTCCATTGTCTTTTCTATCATGTCATGGAAAATGGCTACCATGCAACGTTGGAATGTTGCGGGGGCATTACATAGACCAAACGGCATGCGTCGATAAGCAAAAGTTCCATAGGGACATGTGAAAGTTGTCTTTTCTTGGTCTTCGGGTGCTATCGGGATTTGAAAGTAACCTGAAAAACCATCCAAGAAACAGTAAAATTTATGACCGGATAATCTTTCTAACATTTGATCAATGAATGGTAAAGGAAAATGATCCTTTCTTGTTGCTTCATTTAATCGTCTATAATCTATACATACTCTCCATCCTGTGACGGTTCTTGTTGGTATTAATTCATTCTTTTCGTTAGTAATTACCGTCATACCTCCTTTTTTTGGAACTACTTGGACGTGACTTACCCAAGGACTATCGGAAATAGGATAGATAAGTCCGGCGTCAAGTAATTTGATGACTTCGTTTTTAACCACTTCTTGAACATTTGGATTTACGCGACGTTGTGGTTGTATGACTGATTTGTAGTCATCATTCATCAAAATTTTGTGTGTGCACATAGAAGGACTAATTCCTTTTATGTCAACAAGTTTCCAAGCTATTGCGTTTTTGTGTTTTTTCAAAAGGCTAATTAGTTTTTCTTTTTCTAGGTTATCTAATTTAGACGAAATAATTACAGGTAACTTACCATCTTTGTCTAGAAAAGCATATTCCAAACCTTTTGGAAGTTCTTTGAGCTCAAGTGGTGGGTCTTTAGGAGACTCCTTATTTGGTTGCTCGTTTCGATCAAGAACTTTAAAAGTTTGTTCTATGGCGACCTCTTCTTCAACAAAGTGGTCAATCTCTTCACTTGTATCGGGTGGTTCATCTTCATCTTCAATTAGGGGGTCATTATTGCCGAATGGATATTTCATTGATCGTTCGAGATCGACACTTCTTTTAAATGCCCCTAATTGAAGAGGTAAATTGTTGAACTTCCGGTTTTTCAAAGCTTCGTAAGTTTTTACAAATGGTCGTCCCAACACAAGGGGAGCGTCATCTAGGATGACAAAGTCGGTTGGGATTACCATTTGATTTGTTTGAACCAAGACATCTTCAACTATACCGATTGATTTTATTACTTTCCGATTGGATAGAAAAATGGGTATTTGAAGTGGAGAAAAATCACTAATACTTAATTTTTCGAAAAGGTAGTTAGGCATTATGTTAACACAAAGATCTTTATCGATTGTGACATTACTAATAAACGAATTTTGAAAGAAACATGGAACCGGTGTGATGTTAATTTCAAATGGGTCTTCTTTTATTAGTGAAGTTTGATCATTAGTTAACTTAACACTTACCGTTTCGTCAATTTTAGTGTTAGTGTTTAACTCTTTTAAAAACTTAGCATGAGTGGGTACTAAACAATGATTTTCGAAAGAAGGTGACAAGAGATTAATTTCTTCAAAATTAGACTCTTCTTAAATTTTAACGTTGTCGGACTCACCTTTTTCGTTGTTTAACTCATGTGTCGGTTTTTCACTTATTTGTTCTTCCATTTTAACACTTTCAGTTATCTCTTCCTTTTTTAATTCTTCTCTTGCGCGGGACTCCTCTTCCCTTGCGCGAGCTTCTTTTATACATCGATCGATAACTCTAATGTGTTCTAATATCCTATCGGTCACTTCGGTTATAGAAAAAGAATCATTATTTTCTAAGCTTGAATCCGGTTGTTCGACCCTTTGTTCCTCATAATACCCATATGAAGTTGATGGTTCACACCATGGTCCTTCATTGTGAGCATATGATGGATAAGGTTCGTAATTTTGTTCTTCATAATACTCATATGAGGTGGGTTATTCACGCCAAGGTTCCTCATAATAAGCATATGAAGGTGGTGGCTCATATCTTGGTTCCTCAAAGTATGAGTAAGAAGGCTCATACCTTGGTTCATCAAAATACGAGTATGAGGGAGGAGGTTCATACCTTTGGTCTTCATAGGATGTGTATGAAGTTGATGGCTCGTACCTGGGCTCCTCATAGTAAGTGTATGAATTGGATGGTTGATACGAGTGATTATTTTGAATCGAACGTGTATTACGACAATTTGTGCAATAATTACCCCTATAATCATCCTCATCATAAGTGTAGTTGTAACCTCCTGAGTATTGATCCATAAGAATCACTCAGCAGACCACAACTGAGCCTCGGGACCAGAAAATGAAACAAAGATTGAAACAGAAGGTTGGACACGGCCCCGTGTCTGGTGAACACGGCCCCGTGTACAGGATCTGTATCTGGGCGTTTTAATTAAAGTTACTGGTCACGTTGAGCACGGGGGCGTGTTCAGCGAGCACGACCCCGTGTTCAAACTCTGTATCTGGGTATCTAACTAAAAATATGCAGCACGGGGGAGTGTTCAATGAGCACGGCCCCGTGTTCAGGCTACTATAAATGCAAACTAAACTAAAATGCAGAAAAATGTGCGCGCGTTTTAAAAAAATTTTGAAAAGCTGATTAGGCCGTCGATTTGAAACTTTCTCAAAATCCTTGTGTCCCCGGCAACGGCGCCAAAAACTTGATGCGTGCGAAGTGTCGTATATATTAGGTGTATATTTTAAGCCCTTTTTAACACTTATTTTAGCCAAGTTTTAAATTTATAAAACACGATATTTCACTAACACTAAACACACATATGGGCAAGTGCACCCATCGTTGAGTGTAGTATAGCGTTGGTAAGATACCGAGGTCGTCCAAGGACACAAGAGCTTTTAGTACCGGTTTATCCTCAACGTCTAACCAAAATAAAAGTTTAGAAAAATGTTTTAAACTAAGAAAAATAAAACTAACTAAAATGCTGAAAATAAAAATAAAAATAAAAACAGATAGACAAGATGAATCACTTGGTTCCGACTCGTATCTAGTATAACCTTTGATTATTTCCGCACTTTTGCACATAATTAAGAGATTATCTTAGTTATTGTAGTAGGCCCCTCTTTTGAAGGTGACGTTACCCTCACCCCAGTAGTTTGAGTCAGCAGGGATACAATCCTAAAGGGGTGGATTATTGGAAGATAATGAATTAAGTTATTAATGCAGTATTATGGTAGGCCCCGCTTTTGGCGGTGACGTTACCCTCGGCTAAGTAGTCTGAGTCAGCAGGGATACAGTCCTAAATAACCGGGTTATAGTATTAATAGTAGTTAACTTATGAGGGGATCAAAGAGTTTGGACCCCCGCCATCCAATACCGTGAAGTATTGAAGGAGGTCCTACTAAATTTGACCCAGGTCCATTGCAGGACCTCTAAACGCTGAACAATGGCAAGACCTTTACCAAACCATTCCCTTAACCCCTTACCAGGTAGCCAACATACCTCCATATAGACCGTGGAGATATGAATGGTGAAAATCCTTTATTTTATATAGACAGTAAAATAATGCCAAGACACCACGGACAAACGATAAGGAAAGATCACCTTCAACATAAGTAACTAGTTATTAAAGTCATTAATACAAAACCAAATAAAAAGTGCAAAAGATTAGAAATAAAAAGTATTATACTAGACACTTTGTCTTCACCAAGTGATGTAAGAGACTTAGGCAAACATGGCCTTGATTGTCAAGTACTCTTACGATCAATCTTGGATCCCGAGACGACTCACACACTCTATGATGGACAATGGATGATGGTGGTGGATGATGGTGTTGTGATGGTGGTGGGTGGTGGATGAAGTGTGAGAGAGGTGGTGTGCCAAGGGATGAGATGAAATGAATCCAAGCACTCCTATTTATAGGCTGAACAGAGAGCTGGACACGGCCCCGTGTCCATCTGACACTCTCTCTCCTCATTAATTGTAATTCGCAATTACAATAAATGCGCCTGCTGTACTTTCGACACGCCCCCGTGTCCGCTGAGCACGGCCCCATGATGGGCAATAGAAGCTTCTATAGATTTGTCTTTTCTGCTGCTTCTTGGGCACGGCCCCGTGCTGGCTGAGCACGGGGCGTGTTCAGCCTTCTGTTTTCTCTATTTTGCTTTGAAAGGTGCCGTTGAGGGTTCGGGCAGTCCACTAATGTTCCTTTTCTTGTATTTATGTTGGATTTAGCTGTCTTTTTGCTTCTTTTGCGTTTTTGAGCTCATTTAATCCTGAAAATACAAAAGGAAGACAAAAACACTCTTTTTCCAATATTAGTACTAAAAAAGGGTTAGTTTTATGCCTTATTTGATGTAATTTATATGTTGCATTTTACACACATCATTTAGGTATCCACATTCTTCTCTTATGGAATCTCCAAATTCCATCTGTTCCTTGTTCTAATTCCTTAATCATTCCTTTTAACTTTTCAGTATCACCCTTGATTACTGATTCTTGTGCTTTTCTAATCTGTTCATTTAAATCTACTTGTAGATTTAACTTAAGAGAACGTACTCTTTTTGGCTTTTCATGATATTTTCAACTTAAAGTGTCGGCCACTACATTAGCCTTTCCTGCATGATACTGGATATTACAATCATAATCACTAAGTATCTCCATCCAGCGTCTTTGTCTCATATTCAACTCCTTTTGCTCGTAAACATACTTTAAACTCTTATGATCGGTGAAAATGGTAAAATTACTACCGTAAATGTAATGTCTCCAAATTTTCAGGGCAAAAATTATGGCTCCTAGTTCTAAATCATGGGTTGAATAATTCTCTTCATGATTCTTAAGTTGTCTAGATGCGTAAGCTATAACCTTTTGACGTTGCATCAATACACATCCATAACCTAACTTAGAAGCATCACAATAGACTACAAAGTCTTCAGTTCCTTCTGGTAACGCTAGTACGGGTGTGTTGGTTAGTCTTTACTTAAGAATTCTAAAGGCTTCTTCCTGTTTTGGTCCCCATTCAAACTTAACAGATTTACAGGTTAGCTTAGTTAAGGGAATGACTATTCTAGAAAAATCTCGAATAAATCTTCTATAATAACAGGCCAATCCTAAGAAACTTCTAATCTCGGTTGGTGATTCAGGGGTTTTTCATTTGGTAATTGCCTCAATCTTGGTGGGATCTACATGAATTCCTTCATGATTGACCAAATGCCCAAGAAATTGTACCTGTTCTAACCAAAACTCGCACTTTGAAAACTTAGTATAAAGCTTTTCTTTCTTTAATAAACTTAGAAGTGCGTGCAAATGCTTTGCATGTTCCTCTTTACTCTTAGAGTAAATGAGAATATCATCTATAAAGACAATTATGAATTTATCCAAATATGGCTTACATATTCGGTTCATCATGTCCATAAATGCAGCTGGGGCATTGGTTAAACCAAATGGCATGACAGTACATTCATAATGGCCATACCTTGTTCTAAAAGCGGTCTTAGGAATGTCCTCTTCCTGTACCTTTAATTGATGATATCCTGAGCGTAAATCGATTTTCGAGAAAAATCGAGCTCCTTGCAATTGATCAAACAGATCATCAATTCTTGGTAATGGATACTGATTCTTAATCGTGACCTTGTTCAATTCGCGGTAGTCAATGCACATACGCATCGATCCGTCTTTATTCTTAACGAACAAAATTGGTGCTCCCCATGGCGATGAGCTTGGCTGTATGAATCCTTTTTCCAACAATTCGTCTAATTGTTTCTTCAATTCTTGCATTTCTGTTGGTGCCAAGCGGTAGGGTGCTTTGGCAATTGGTGCTGTCCCTGGTAGCAGGTGGATTCTGAATTCAACTTCCCTGCCCGGAGGCAGTCCTGGTAACACATCTGGAAACTGAGATACTACTGGAATATCTTTCAGTTCTTTTCCTTTAGTGTTAGTAATTATGGAAATTAAATACACTAATGATCCTTTTCTTATATAACTTACTGTTTTTATCACAGAGATGAATTTCGTGGATCTAGAGGGCTTATCTCCTTTAATTGTGATCTTTTCACCCTTTGGTGAATTTATTTGAATTGACTTTTGATCAGATACAACATCAAATCCTGCCAGATTCATTGGGTAAAGGTTTGCAATAAACTTTTGATCTATTCTTGCTCCCTGCAAGATTTCAGAAATCCTAACGGTTTCCCCATTTGTTTTCTCTACTAGACATTCTTGTGGGGGTTTAGTTAATGGTTGATTGAGAATTTTGAAAAATGAAGTATTAATAAAACGTTGGTTCGCACCAGAGTCAAATAATACTTTAGCAAAAACATCATTAACTAAAAATGTACCAGCTATCACGTCTGGAATCATCTTGGCTTCATCTGCAGTTAGAACAAATGCTCTAGCATTTTTAGTGTTCTTGTTGCCCATGGCTGGAACTAGTTTCGGACAGTTCGGCTTGATGTGACATTTTTCTCCACAGTTGAAGCACATTCCATTGTTTGGTTTCCTTCAACAGTCTTCATCCTTGTGTCCCAGTATCTTGCAGAAATTGCAGTAGGTGGAGCATTTTCCTGAATGCTTCTTCTTGCAGGCTTTGCAATAGGGTGCAGAGGTAGAACCTACATTTTTCCCACGGTTGTAATTTCCATAAGGAAATTATTGGGTAAGCCTTTGGGCTAGGTTCCTTCTCTGGTCCTCCTCCCGTGTACGTACTAATTCATCAGCCAAGTTATTTGCTAATTCTACAGCTTCTTCTATAGTTTGAGGTCTAGCTGCCTTGACTACATGTCTAATCTCACTGATTAATCCCCAGATGTAACGGGAGATTAATACTGGTTCAGGTGATGCAAGGGTTGGCACTATCATAGCATATTCAAAGAATAACATAGTGTACCCCTTACTATCCACTCCAGTCATTCTAAAGTTTAAGAACTTATTTGCTATATGTTCCTTTTCATTGGGAGGGCAGAATTTTCTTTCTACCATATTTTTAAATTCCTCTCATTCCATATTGTAAACCCTGTCACTTCCCCTAGACTGGAGGATAGTGTTCCACCTTCTAAGGCTGAGTTCTTAAACATATTGGAAGCAAACATTATCTTATCCTCTTCCGCGCACTTGCTTATTTTAACGACAGCCTCAGTCTTTTCTATACAGCGTAGAGCTGCAACGGCCCCTTCATTGCCCGAGAATTCCATTGGTTTACAAGACCAGAATTCTTTATAAGAACAGCCATAAGACATGGTTCTTCTTCTTTTGGGAATGGGCACTTGAAGTAAGGGTCCATTGTTTACGTTGTTTTCAGGTTCAGTGGGTCGTTTACTACTATGGTTACTTTTATTATCAGCTTCCCTAACTGTTTTGATAATATATGGCATCGCATCTATTATCCCTTGTGCCACTATGTGTTGAATGGCACTGTTATCCACTTGGTTTCCATTATTATCATTGTTCGGGTTATCGTTATTCTGGTTTTTTGGGTTATTAGCCGGGTTATCTTGATTCACTTTGTCAGCCATCTGAATTTTAAACATTTACCACATATTAATATCACAAGATAATATTAACTAATCACACAATACGCATATTGATAAAAAAAACGTCTAACATTGCGACTTACTCTTTCTTATATAGTATGCATCTAATAAAAACCAGAACTGGAATTTAAAATTACAATACTAGTAGGCATCCGTAACTATTATCTAGATTTTTTTTCAAACGTACACACATATTGTATATATATATATATATATATTATTACTACCAACACCATCACTGATATGGGTTCATCCAGAACTCCATATTGCGCTCGTCATACTTCCAGACGAGTCGCTCTCCGACCTGCCTCCTCCTCTCGCTACTTTCTAAAATTTCCTCTCCGAATGTTTGGAGCTCTTGCACATTTTCTGCACTCATTGGGGGTGCAGGTGTGGGTAATGGGTTTGGGAACTGGGGCATGGGTTCCTGGTATGGGTATAGATTCTCTAAAATTTCCCTGATGTATTGATCACTATCATAGTAGGGATCTAGAGGGTCCAAACCTGTGTAGGCTGCTAGATTTGGCATAGGTGTGTCTTCTGGTATTGGGTAATGTTGCACATAATCCCTATTGTCGTCCAACCATGGGTCATAATCTGGGTCTAAGGGATTGGGTGCTGGTATCCTAGGTATCTCTTCTGGGTTAAACTCAGGCATTGGGATTTGATTTTCTAGATTGTTTTCTATTTCCATTGGCTGGGTGGGAAACAGTGGTAAGGGCTGGGGTGCTATAAGTTGCTCCAGGTTAGGGTCAGCAGTGGTGGTTGCTAGGATATGATAGTTTGCTAGACTCCTATTGAGCATATCCTGTGTGTGAGCATCTGTTTTTCTTATAATGGCTGCTAAAGCTTGCTGGTTTTGCAACTTTTTCATTCTTTTCCTACGTTCATGCGCTCCTCTACTGAACCATCCTCTCTTTTTAGGAGGGAATGACTCTTCAGACTGAGCCTTAAACACGAATATCCTATCTTCATTGTCAGCTGAATACCCTGAGAGGGCAGGCTGTGAAGAGGTGCCTTCGCTCCTAGGTGAGCCGGACAACTGACGGTAGGCGTCGGAAGGTCCTTGGTCGCTCATACTGTAAACTAACAAATAGTCAAATAACACACAACAATAAAACACAATTAGGCACGTAGTTCTGTAATTTATTTCCTAACACTTTGAATAATATCTTGGTGACAGCAGAACACTTCTGTGGCTGAATCAGTGGCTTAGCTCTGATACCACCTTCTGTCGCAACCCCCGCCCCCTATCTGTCCCGGGAACGGGCGGCTGCGGCCAGTTTCGGTGGTATCTGGGTTTTATCCTTTTTGGCAGCAGAACTTACATCAGGACCGTAGTTAGGAAATATTTTATCAGTGTAAAATACCACACTTTTATAATATTAAACACATGGGAATAATCCCGAGTTTTAAGTACACACATTTTCATAGGGATAAACCCTATTTTATTTAAATAAAACATCTTTTTATTTTAGGTAACTTTATAGCCACTTTTCCAAGCCTTCAGTGCTGTCCAGCTGGCTTCTATTTCGCTTTCACATTTTGTTACCTGAAACGTGTTTAAAAACATTTTGTCAGTGGGAAATACTGGTGAGTGAATACCGGTTTAATCAAGTTTAGTAAAAACCATTGTACAGTATTGAGGGCGGTCGCACAATTACATGTGTTTCCATCTATTCAATTACCACCCACGGTACTGTCAACCCGACTTGTGGTCATGTTACCCCTGGCAAGGTAGTAACAAATTTTGTATACAAAACCCCAATATATCGACGATAATTGTAGAATACAAATACTCAATCACTGTTTAATATATCATTAATTAAGTGAGGTTTTGTAAAAACAATTTGTAAAAAGGAGATTACTCACATTGCTGTCTTAGGTTTCCTTTAAGGGTTTCCTGGTGATTATCTATAATCTACACAAATGCACACGCGTTAGTATAATAACCCAATATTTATATTAGTAATACCCTCCCCGAGACGGCATTCCAACGACTACGTCGGGCAGAACCACGACAGCCGTTACGGAACCCTGGATCAATCGGGCAACGTATCTAATACGTAACCGGGGTTATGATACTTACAACGGGGCAGAACTTCGTTATTTAGGGAGTATTATGCCCGAAAAGCACTTTATCTATGCAGAAATTCGAGAGAAAGAAAAGAATTTGAGCGAGTTGGACTGAAGGCCGAAGCCCTCCATTTATAGGGTTGATTTCTCAGTCCCTCGCGACCCGCGAAGACCAAAGGGTCGTCTTACGCGACCCGCGACATAGGGGTAGTAGGGCCTAGCTTGGCCTGGTCACCACTATAGGCTCGACGTGTGGCTGCCACGTGGCAGCACCGGGTATCGTTGAGTGGCAAGGCTGTCGCCCCCCGCGTAGCTCTCGGTCAGCACGTTCGCGGCCCGCGAGCGATGTTAAAACTTTGTTTTTATTTAATTTAAATAGAAATAAAGGTATTCGGGTCTTGTTTTCGTATACGGGGTATGTTTTAAGTCATATAGGACATTCTAAATATATTAAGGGTGTCGGGAAAATATTTTGAAGAGTTGTTATACTTACACATGCGATACCTGAGTTTTTATACTAGATACAGTTGTTAAATTGGTTAAACTTTGCATTTTTTGGTGAATACACGAGTCTAGGGGTTAAGTTTGACAACAAAACAAACATCCTGAATTCGACGTTCGCCTGCGCCACGCGAAAGATGGCAGCCCAAATCGCGTGACACGCGGGGAAAACTTCAGTTGACTTGACTGGGGAAACATGACCCGTCGTGCCATGCGACAATCACTGCTCTCTACAACGCGTCACACGAGGAACCCTTTGTGCGAGCCTCGTTCGATCAGCATTGGCTGGTCACCCGCATCCTCATTACACCCCCATTATTCTTGATATTGAACTCGTTTCAATTATGGTTTTATTGCTAATGTATCTAGTCATGTTTCCAACCTAATTCCAACCATCAAGTCAAAGTAAAACTCCCGCATTCAAAATCTCATTCATGACCATAAACACTTATTCAAGCCTCCATCATGTGACACTTAAAATTGAATCCTAAACACTGATCCACAATCAAATTCGAGATTTTCTGCATCCAATCATACCATCAATTCCACAAAAACATTATGCAATTCAATAATTCTAATTCTAGGGCTTGGAACTTCCTTCAACCTCGATTCTAATCCTAATCTAATTTGGGTAATTCTTGAGCCCAATATTATAATTTTTTTGTCATCTACAAAAGCCCTCTATCAAATTTTGTTAATAAAGGACAATTAATTCTCAATTTGAAGAATCATAATCTACGGTTCATACTAATTTGGGTATTTTTAAGATTCTTAATTTTAAACAAATTAACCAACATGTTGACACTATGATTTATACTATTTGATGTTTTATTCTTGTTTTAGTCTTAGTCATACTTTTGATAATCCATAGAAATTTATTTATTATTCTTGCTAATTTAATCTTTATATATTATTTACAATATATATTCTATATAAACTTTTGTTACACATTCTAAATCATATGGATTGTCGTTAGTCTCCAAAAAAAATCATAATGAAATCATACAAACGTTATTGGGACATTTTGTCATAAACTGGATTATACTCAGTTATATATTTATCCAAAATACATATTCCATACACACTATATACAAAACTACAAAATTCACATTTTATTAATCTATGTAATTCCTTTAGTAATTTTTAGACAAATTATATTCATAATATATATATTATAGGTCTATATAAATTATTATGGCCTTCGAATATTTTTAGTGTTTTTCAGAAGACCAAAAACTTAAATATATATTTTGCTTAACTAGAATTATATATTGAAGACCATAATTCTATTCGATGATTGTGTACTAGTAGACATTTACTTTAGTATAAAAAGAGTAAATTGCTAAATTCGTCCCTGAGGTTTAGTCAAATTTGCTACATCCATCCAAAAAACTTTTTTTTCTCACATGGACCAGTGAGGTTTCAAAATACTTGCTAGATCTATCCATTTGACAAACATTGTCAAAAATTAAAGTTAACTAATGGGTACTTTTGTGATTTTATATACATGCATTATATACAATAGGGAAAGGAACATGAAAAAACTAGATATAAATGAGAAAACTAGAAAACTAACTAAAAACCACTAAAAATGAGAGGGAGACTTTTAATGAAGGAGGGGTAAAATTGGAAAAAAAAAATATATAACTTTTCAAACATTTCCCATTTCTCCATACGTTATCATTTTAAAACAAAAATGGCACCATAAGATCACAAATTTTTGTATCTTTCATTCAAGTATATTCGAGCATATTTTTTATGACATAAAAAAAAATTTATGGTGTCGTCTTGTTTTCAATACTACTATTATAGTAGTGCACATGTGCAATATAACATGTACTACAATTGCATTACATGCTTAAAATTAGCCTTTTGAGTCCAGTTTAGCTTTTAGGGTTAGTTTTTTTGGAGGTTTAGGATTAGGATTAGGTTTTTGGGTGTGGGGGGAGGGGGGTTTAGGTTTTTGGGGGGTGCGGGTGGGGGGGGGTTAGGTTTTTTTCGGGTTTATGTTTAGGGTTTAGTTTTAGGTTTTCGGGAGGGTGGGGGTGGGGGGGTTTAGGTTTTTGGGGGGTGGGGGGTGGGGGGTTAGGCTTTTGGTGGGAGGGTGAATTTAGGTTTTTGGGGGGTGGGGTGGGGGGTTTAGGTTTTTGGGGGGTGTCGGTGGGGGTGGGTTAAGTGGTTTAAGCTTTATGTATTAGTGCACATGTGCAGTACAACAACAAAAAAATTTGAAATTTTTTTTCGATACATAAAAAGTAGCGATTTTTCTATAAAAAATTGTAAAAAAAATTTTTTTTGTATGTTTTTAGGTTTTTTTTAAGCTTTTTTGGTTAGTTTTTGGGTTTTCTCATTTAAACTAGTTTTCTCATGATCCATCCCCATATACAATATTCTTTTAATTTCTATTTAACTTTAACATAAAAAGATAAATGTTATTTTTTATAAAAACCACCCACCCCCTCTCTTTCTAATGCACGTACCAACTTTGAACTGCCCAATAGTGTGAATGTTTTTACGTGTTTG
Source organism: Helianthus tuberosus (assembly GCA_030545235.1). NCBI lineage: Eukaryota > Viridiplantae > Streptophyta > Magnoliopsida > Asterales > Asteraceae > Helianthus > Helianthus tuberosus. The sequence goes on along the minus strand of JARYGA010050403.1, from coordinate 4,831 downwards.
CCTGAACCATTTTCGTTTGAAGAAGCATGTGGTTTGGAGGGTGGTGAGGGAGGGACTCTTGGTGCACTTAAAGCTAAGCTATATAAAAAGGACGGTCCAAACCATGCTAAAACGACGTTACAACCAATGTGTTTAAACAATACAAGAAAGAGAAAAGCCCCACAGATGGTGGCACCCTCACCTCCTAAACAACTGGCGAGCAACGAACTTGACCGCTTGCCAGCTCTTCAGAATCAAAACCATGACCACCAATGTCACACCCCGTTTTCCACGTGTCACCGGTGGGCCCGGTGGGGGAGTATCGTGACGTGGTTGGCAACATCATGGTCAAACAACACAATATAATAATGCACAGCGGAAGCAAAAGATAAATATATTACATTCCGAATATAAGTAATGTCAAAGTATTACAACGGAAGGTAAAGGATCCACAGACGGATCAATAAAAGAAAACTGTTCAACAGACTTTAGGCATCTAGAACTTGCAAGATTCCCTAGTGACGCCCTGAGCTCTCAGCCAATTACGCATAGTACCTGTCACTTAACCTTTTTGGAAAATACGTCAGTTTACACTGGTAAATACAATTAACTGACTCATTTTGGAAAAAGAGTTTGAAAAGTGATTCGAGTGCAAACGGCACAAAATATCTTGACACATTGATTAAAATGCATAGAGGCAAAATTAATCTTTTATACTTGGGACAATTTTGTTAATAAAAATCTTGTATCTGATTTACATGGTTGTCCAACATTTAGGGCCGGTGATTATACAATACAAGCCGGACAAGATTAATCGACACACCACAAATATAATCTCACAAGAAGATACCCTTACGAGTGAGTATACGTTATACATATGCAACAGGAGGTGTTTTGCCTACACCTTGTGCTTACGTCGTGGCCATTCACTTTTTAAAATGAGCCAAGGATATCCAGGACACGGTCATTAACCCCCAATGTTATTTGTTATCAATCAATACAGATTAAAACGGGATTATGCAATTTAATCATCTCCGATTAAAAGGTTTCTACACCCGACCAAGCGGTATTTTTATAATACCGTATCCCAAGCCTGTATAAGGGAAAATAAGTTAAAAGTATTTACCTGAGCTAGTAATGCAATTTATACTCAGCCGTATATTCAAATCAGCAAGCACGAGTACTTCTACTGGGGCTCTAAATCTGGAACGAAGGTTTTATTAACCTATTAGATTCCTAACGGGTCTTATTTAAGTCGTAACTTAGACCGGTTAGTTTTAAGGAAGGTTTACGGTTCAAACGCATGATTAAGCGAAGACCGGAATAGAATGTGATTTAGACCCGGCAAGTTCGAAGACTTGTATAATATGGGTAAACTAAACACATTCTGGATTTTGATATAAAAAGGATAAGGTTTGACCCGTTTCGGCTAATTTATGCAAACTAGTTACATAAACCCAACCGAATGCGCCAGAGGGGTAACGGGTAACCATAAGGGTCGCGAACAGGTTTCCTAAGTTAATATGCTTTAAATATGTTGTGATATCATTATGATATCTTCCATAATGCCCAAAACGAGTTTAATCATTAATTATGCCCCGTAGGGGTATTTTGGTCATTTTAGAGATTATAAAAGGGATTTAACGTAACCCCGATGTTCGGGACTGAAGTAATCAGTAAACAACTTATTTTTAACAGATTATATTAGTTGGTAATAATCCTTATGTGTCAAAATGGTTTTAAGCCTAAACTACGCGTATAAACCCGTTTTAAGCGACGTACGATTAAAGATACGATTCTGGGTTTTCTGATTAGTTAAACAGGCTCAAAACATTACATTTATTATTTAAAATCAGTAGCAATTGGATTCGCGTCAAAATTCCTTGTAGAAATCATTTTATGACCGAAAAGGGTAAATTCGGTATTAACCGAATTAAGGCGATAAGCCTAGCTTAAGACCAGTTTAAAAATAATTAAAAATCTTCAAAAATCCCAAAATATTATTTAACATTAGTGGGTAAAAGTTTTGGCACCGAAAATCGGGTTTAGATAGGCTATGCGCTAATCGCGCCGATTAATTAACAAAAGTTTATTATTTACGCTAATGCGCATATCTCCTAATCTGGACCTCAAATTGATGTCAAATGTTGAGGGCAAGTTTATAAATCAGTATCCGAGGTCCTCGTCTACTCACATTGTCAAAATTCACGTTTTACGGATAAAAGGGCGTTATGGTCAATTTAAAGCATTTGACGGAAACGCGCGTACGAATCGGATAATCAACGACACAAGTACTGAGGCTTATACTATCATGTAACTTGGCCCTAATGAAACTTTAAGGCATGTCTAAACCTATCAAAATCGGATCAGAACCGAAGTCAAAGCAGAAAGTCAAACTATGCGCCTTTCGGTTCCGAATCGATCCTAAATTGGAATTCGTCGAATCAATCATGTTTAGTTATGTTCTAACATTGATTACTAAGTCACATTATGGTTAAAACAGGTCACACGCCTCTCGTATCGTTAATTACCCGATTAAAGCTTCTGTTGACTTTTTCGGACAACGTTTGACTCGACAAACGACCTAGTTAGAGTGGAAATCAGGGGGAACCCTTTTGAGGGTTTATTACCCACATAATTACCAACTCATAACAACTTTCAATTCGAGATATGACTGAGCCGTTTATAACTAATCTCAAAGTCAATCGTTAATTACGATATGTTGACTTTTAAGCTAATTACAAAGCAAAGCAAAACTGAATTAGAGAAGGTTAGGAATACTTACAAGGGTTTAATGGATGATTAGGAAGACTTGGAATTAGCTTGGAAGCTCCTCAAATGGCCAGGGATGAGTTTGAAGTGTGTATGATCAAGTGTTGCACCTTGTGTGCTTTATATAGTGTTCAAGGCACCACAATGTGTTGACATCTAAGTCTATCACACACCACAACAATTCAACATGTGTCCTAGTGTTCTAGGAGGTGTTTTAGGGGCCAAATGAAGGGGCAAGATCGATCTAAGTTGCATCCAAGTTCAATGGGCAGACAAAGAATCAAGAAAGATATGTTATTGTCCAGACATGGCAGTCGCGTAGCGCGACTGCCTGAGCCCATAAGCTCGCGCTACGCGAGCCCCTAGGGTCTCCCCACAAACTTTTGTAATTTGCAGTTTAGGTCCTTGGCTCTTCAAACCTTGTACAGACACTTGTTTATTGCGATATGGACCCTCAATATTGATCTATAAGGGCCTTAAGATATATACCCACTTCGTTAAGTCCCCGGGTAACTTTATTGTTACCCGAAAAGGCCTAATTTTCAACGTTGACACTTTAACCCCTCGCACACGAATTCGATCATAACTTTCTCATACGTTAACGAAACTTTACGAAATTTAAATCGTGCATTCTAGTGAGCAAAATTAACATTTACAAAGCTTCGGGTTTGTCAAAAGGTCACTCAGAGGTATATCTTTAAACATGTTGACACATTTAACCCCTGTAGTTTGTAATCTCTCACTTTTAGTTTCGTATGATCCATGATTTATTCGTTTGAAGGTATGAGCATCGTGTAGGGTTAACGTACATTATATTTATTTACAGTTGACACTTAGAATACGTATTTTCACATACTTTCCATGTTTGTCAACTTTAGTCCTTCTATAATATTTCTTTCACACGTTTAAACATTATGACACGTGTCAACACATTATAGGACGTGAATTTTCGAGGTGTTACATCCTCACCCCCTTAAAATAAATCTCGACCCGAGATTTACTGAAATAAGTAAGGGTACTTTTCTTTCATCGTGGATTCAACCTCCCACGTGAATTCGGGGCCTCTACGGGCATCCCATATGACCTTTACAATAGGTACATGCTTCCTTCGAAGCTTCTTTACCTGTCGATCTTCAATCAACAAAGGTTTTTCCACAAATTTCAAGCTCTCGTCTATATGCATATCTGTATGCGGTATAACCAGTGATTCATCAGCGAAGCGCTTCTTCAGATTGCAGATGTGGAACACATTGTGAATTCCACTGAGCTTATCCGGTAAGTTTAACTTATAGGCAACTGAACCTACACGTTCGATAATCCTCGAAAGGTCCTATGTATCTCGGGCTTAGCTTGCCTTTCTTACCAAATCGCATCACTCCTTTCCAGGGTGATACCTATTGTTGAACCTTATTTCTTAACAAGAATCTAGGAGGTTTGCTATTTTCATAATCCTTAAATTTTCTGCCGTATACTGGCATCTTACTGATGATTATGAATTTGCGTGATCTTATTGATTGTCTATAATGCAACTTTCAGATCTTAATGTTTGGACCTACCAAACTATTGTCCTATCAATGGACGTTTATCATTCCATCTATACAAGGTTTTCAAGGGAGTAGCCTTGATACTTATATATCAAATATTATAGAGAAGCTTATCTTAAGGTGAGATGGTTATTCCAACCAGTACTTAACTAATATTAAGGAATAGCTAATCCTTGTTGTTAGTCGAACAATTCGACGATCCTGGTTAGCTGATGGCAAATTCTTAATCGTTGCCTAATTAGGATTGCGGTAATGTATGCATAAGCAAAATGAACCGTCTTTCTTATCTAACAATATCAAACTCTCGGAGTATCGAGTTAGGCTATATGAACCTATGTCTTAACACCTACTTACTCAAGGTTTCGTTTATTCCATAAACAATATGGAGTTTTCACAATACTCCAGCCCACGGCGGGCGACAAATCTTAATTCTACCTGCCTTCCAGGAGGTAAGCAGGGACATCTTTTGAGAAGATAATTAAGATACAAGGAGGCTACAGAGATTTTCCATATCTCAGGCTCCAGTTCATCCATCA